>PVHX01003545.1:0-141884 GCA_004024805.1 Geosciurus inauris
TCTTATATATAACATAGTGATAATGGTATTGAGATTGGTCATCCTAAAGATAAGAGGATTGAGCTAGGAGTGAGAGCTATGTAGTGGTACCAGAATGACTGTCTTGGTCACTTTGTCTATTCTTATCTGTTCATTAATTTCCTTATATGAAAATATGAGTTTTGAGCAAAAAGGTTGTTGTGCAAAAAGGCTCCTTCACTTTCCAAAACATGGTGGTAGAGTGGAGTGAGGAACAGAAAAATAAAATGTCAGGGGCAGTACATGCCTAGAGGAAGCACTGATTGACTGTCAGTGTGGTCTACCTGTGATTGTCACACCTTGTGCATATCAATGCTTAAGGACACACTTAAAAATGTACTACATACCCCACTAGTCAGAATTTCTGACTTACTAGGTTCTCTGTCTTTTCCATCATTGGATTGTGAACTCACTAAGACATCTGCTTCCACCCCACATTCCTGCTAGAGTTTAGGCCCAGAAAATGTTGGCAAAGTGAATAGTGAAAGCTAAGCTTTGTAGGGATATCACATATGAAGTGGATAGGGGAGAATGCCTTATTCTGCACTGGCTAGGTAAAGACAAGAGCTCTAACCTTTAGTTTGGGTTTTGTTTTGTTTTGTTTTCTAAACTGTGAAATTGAGATAATCAAAGAACATAATTCTGTAAGGATGAGGAGACATTTAAAAGCTTAGCAGAAAGGGTAGCATCGTTTGTTCAATGGTACGTGTTTTATGGTAATGAAATAAACATCCTTAGCCAGGCATTATTCTTGGCAATATGTATGTAGCAAGACATTCCTTCCTCTCAATAAGCTTAAGTACAGGAGAGAATACAGCACAAAACCACCTATTAAAATTCATAAGGTTGTATAACAGACATACACTTAAGAGTTTCTCAGTATTATATATTGTGCTACATATTTTCCTGAGTTGCTTAAAGTCATTGTTACTCTCACCTTTTGGATAGGTTCCGATATGAAAATGAAACTTTTGCTTGCAGTTGTCCAGTTTACTTTTCTACAGAAAAAATAATCCTAAATATTTTATCATATACCTGAATAAAATAACCAGTTGAAGACTGGGAGTTTAGTTCCATGGTAGAGTCTAGCATGCACAAGGCCCAGAGTTCTATCCCCAGTACCAAAATAAATAAATAAAAGACAGAGAGAGAGAAAGGAACCAGATGAGACCCCACAGTATCATTTAGCAAATATCTCCTTTAAAAGTTCAACCTCTTTATTCAAGGAAGTATAATTTATAGATATATATATGTATATGCATGCACATGTGCACACCCAAGAGATCTGGTTATGTGTTATTGGCTTAGACAAAAATTATGACAAATATAAAGCATCATTATAATAATACCAAATAAGTATATATCAGTTCATTTGAAGGAATTGGGGAAAAAAGTAAAATTATACAAAAAGCAAACACAATTATATTTCTGAAATAAAATTCAAATAGGATTCACAATTTCATTTCATAGTAAGAATTAAACTTACTGCATATACATCTCTTGAATATTTTTTACTAGTGAAACATTTTTCAAAGAATAATATAATATGTTATATTATATTATATTATTAATATAATATTATATTAATAATATCTCTAGATTAAATTTTAAGAGAGGAAGTAGCAAAACCAAGTTTTATAGTGGGCTTCAATTTTAGTGGTAGATATTTCAGATATGAATAATGGAAATTTTAAAAAATTAATTTTGTTATTAGTATATTATAGTTGTATATAATAGTGTGGTTGATTTTGGCATATTTACAAATGCATATAACATAACTTGATTCATTTCAAACCCAGTACTTCCTCTTAAAAGTTTTATAAGTGAAAGTCAATTAATTTTAGTCATGGAATTGAATTGGTTCATAAAACCAAATGTTATTTCTTCCCATATACTGGGTAAAATTAGCCTTCATAATTTTCTTTTAATAACTAAACTTTCTTCAGTGCATTTTTTAAGGTCAAACTATGGAATACAAAGAATGGGTACTGAATTTGAAGAAAATAATATACAAAAGAAAAAAAAACTAGACCTTTATCTACCCAGATCTAGACTTTTATTCCTCCTCCTGTGAGACCCTGAGAGGATTCCTATAGGCTTGTGGACTACAAAGGAGGTCTATGAGTGTGGTGGGAAGAGACACTACTGCCAAAAAGGAATCTCTTTTCCTCCATGTTAAGAATGCATTTGTCATCTGGACCTGCCTCAGTCATCTGCAAGCCATGGGAAGAAGCAGCTCAAGGATAAAGCTGATCACACAATGGAAAAGCAGAGAATTTGAAACTACCTCAAGTCAAAGGATTTGACAAGTGAGAATTCAGAGGCTCTGGAGTCAGAATCATCAGTTTAAACCCTGGCTCCGCTACCTACAGTGGGTGACCCAATCAGGTTGTAGAAAATCTCTGAGACTTAGGGCCTCCTTTGCACAATGTTAGTATGAATTGGCTTCCTCTAGATTTGCTCAGGGTTAAACAAGATACTGCTTATGACTCCAGAAACACTATTTTGTTCGTAACTGACACATAATCATCGTACACATTTATGGGGCACCGTGTGCTGTTTCAATACATGTATGGTTATTCCTTTGTATCTGTGGGGGATTGGTTGCAGGACTCTCCTGTGGCTTTCCAAATCTGAAGATGCTCAAGTCCCCTCGATAAAATGATAATGTGTTTGCAAAAAAAAAAAAGAAAAAGAAAAACAGAATTACATTATTGAGTCATTGAATTAACACATACTTCAACCAAACTCTGGCCTTGGTGTTTTGTGAGAGTGTAACTTTCTTATTGTTTAATTCAATTTGAGTTAAGTTTCCTGTTACTCTAAGTGAAAAACTTATTTTATATAGTTTCTGCACAATTGGAGAACTACTACAGGAGGGCCTGGGAATGAAAGGAACATAGAATCATAATGGTACAAGATCTCAATTCACAGTGGAAGTGATAAAATATTTTACAAATATTATTTTACTAACAGTTAATAATGCTTACAACTAATTAGCTTTTAATAGATTAGAATGCCTTTAAGATAATCCTTATAGCCTTTTAGGCTGCTATACCTGCATTCCTTCCTTTCCTAACTTCTTCAATTGCTGTCTGAAAATTAGGTGCTCTGCTTTCTCACACAGGGAAGGATTACATTTCAGACAGTTGTTTAGGGTTTGCACAAGCCCCTTTGCTCTAAGCAGTTCTTGCAAGTGAATAGCCATCTTCCATGTGGCCTGTGCATAAAATCCATTGAAGTACAAATCTGGAGATTCCCTGGAAAAATAGTCATCCAGCTTCCCTCTTAATAATTCTAATAAATGCCTCTTCTGATTTTTAAAAAGACAAAAAAAGCTATCCGAATATTAAAGTGGAAAGAGATAAAACCCTCAAGTATTAAATATAAGCAAGGATTCAAAGTTTTGAATAGAAGAAATCTCCCTAGAATGTTGTGGGTCATGGAAACATTAATTATGAGCAATTTGGCAAATGTCATTGCTAGAGCAACACAAAATCAGGCCATCTTACTAATGCTTGGCTTTAATTCATGGAAAGTTCTTTCTTATCATAAGCACAATTATGACTTGCCTTATCAACATTTGTTCTTTTCAATTTAATTTAATGTATTGTTTGCATCAATAGACAAAATTACACGTATTCCACATAGAATATGATGTTCTGAAGTGTTTCTATATCATAGCATGAGCAATTCTCTTCTAATGGGGACCCTCTCTTCCTTTTCAACATTCCAAAGCAGCTGTCATTTTTCCCTCCTCTGATTTTGTTACCAGTGTTTGTGTGTTGTGAGGGCAGGGAAGCAGTGGATTCCTTCATTCATAGGGTAATATAAGGGTAATTTTATTCTCCAAAAGGAATGTTTCAGAAACATAATTTGAGGTCTCTATTCACATCATCTACCCAATCCCTCTTCTCCTTTCCACTCAGAAAGAGTGATTTTTACAGGTGAAGGCCTAAAATATCCACTCTTCTCTAATTGTCAGAGTTAACGTTCAAGAGTTGACAGATCATATGTGTGCTGGCCTATCAGCATTTTTTCTCTCAGTTCACAAGAAAACCTAAAATCAACAGACCTTCTCCTCACCATACAAGAACTTTCCAATCCCCCTAATCATAAGAGATAACATTATCCAACTGTATGGCCTACAAATAGATGGGTAATGGAGTTCAACTCATAGAATGTGGAAAGTCTCTCTTCAACATTAGGTCCAAGCCACATTTTCACATTCAATTTTAACAATAAGCTATGAGGTTTAAATAATAAAGCTGATATTAGATGCATTCTATTCTTTATCCAAACCTTCACACTTCATCATGGTTGTCCCAGTTCCTGGGATGAGTTGGGGTATTATTTATATCTGGTAACTCTCTCCTAATTTTCCCCGGTTCCTTCAGGGTTTTTTGTTTTTTGTTTTTGTTTTTTTAAATATACTGCCCTTATTCACCAACATCATGATTATTCATTTCTGAATATTCTCTGGTTTCTTTAGACACCTCTTATAGTGTGGTCTATAGCACCATGGTATGTTGGGGAAATATTCTTTTAACTGAATTCAGTTAGGTTTGCTCAATCCTGGTTCTACTGGTTATCAGATGGAAGTGAATGGGCAGATCTATTTAATGACCCTGACTCATAGGTTCTCCATTTTAAATGTACATAATAATATCAACCTCACATGCTTACTATGAAGTTGGAAATCATTAGGACATCATTAGTAAATCATTTAACACAGTGCCTGATCTCACTGTCCATTAGAAATGTTAGTTTTATTTTCAGTGTTCTCCCATAAAACTGAATTTACTTTAATATGTCAGACCTCACACTCTCACACATACTGAAGACACTTGAAAATGTAATACTTACGCAGAAGATCAGATGCTTTTTGAGGCAATTTTGCAGGACTGATTCATTTCCACATTAATAAATGAAAGATGAAATTTCCATTAAGATATTATGCCTCCTGTTTGAGTTAGCTTTTTGTGGCAATGACCAAAATGCTCAACAAAAACAACTTACAGGAGGAAAAGTTTACCTGGGGCTCAGTTTCAGAGGTCTCAGTCCATACACAGCTGACTCCATTGCTCTGGGCCCAATGTGAGGTAGCATAGCTAGGTGAAGGGTACACTGGAAGGAAACTGCTCCCATCACTGCAGCAAGATAACAGAATGAGAAAGTGGGAAGGAGCCAAATAGAAGATGAACCCTTCCAGGGCACGTTCCTAGTGACCCACATCCTCTAGCCATGCCCCACATGCCTACAGTTACTGCCCAATCCATTCAGATGAGGATGGATGGGTTAGGTTACAGCTCTCACAATCCATTCGTTCATTTCACTTCCAAACATTCCTGCATTGATACAGGAGCCTTCAGGGATACCTCATATCCAAACCATAACACTTTCTCAAACATTTGTTCACTGTAGCATAAAAATCAGACAAATATAGCCTCTTTTAGGAGTCCCACGTAAGTGCTATCTTATCTAAGAACGTTTAATGATATCTCCTCAATCTCAGCAGAATAAATCTGGAGCCTTTGATTTCAACATTTCTTATGCCACTGATTGCATTCTATATTTTACTAAATCATGTTATTTCATTGTAAAGACTAGACGACCAGGAGGAGATGAATTAAGTGACTCTGCAAGACTTTATTGGAATACACGCTCTCGGGCCGAATCCTCTCGTCCATCAGAGTGTGTCCAAGAGGAATGGCACTGGGGCTCCAGTGTAGAGAGAATTCAAGAAGCCCGGTCAGGAAGGGGAGGGCTTGGGGGCAGGAAGAGAAGGCCAGAGTCCTTCCTGTATAGGTCAGGAAAAACCGCTGATTGACAGGAGGCATGTCTACTAGTGATGTCAGCGTCTGGCTAGCAGCTCCGTTTCACAGCTGCTGACTGCTGCTGCCCTGACCAGTCCCTTTAATTGGACATCTTGGACCCTGATCTGACCTAACATTCATAATCTGCATGCATTTTAAACTTTTGTAAAATTAGGCCTGGAACTTTGGTACTGTTCCATACTGGTATGCCAGTCTAACAGTAGAATCTGTTAGAGGTCAAAGAACAGTGTAGTTAAAGAGTTAACACCAAGTCTGAACTGATTCAGGGCTGATTGAGAAGTTTTCATTTTAAACAGTAGTCAGAACAAATGAAGAATGTTATAAATGCCTCCTTTGTTGTGTGGCCCTGCACTGAATTGGAGCAAATGTGATTTGGCATGAAAGGTTTCAACTACAATGATATATAAAGTTGGTGGGCAAGCCAGGGGTGGTGGTGCACACTTGTAATCCTTAGCTTGGAAGGCTGGAGCAGGAGGATTACAAGTTCAAAGCTAGCCTCAACAACTCTGTGAGGCCCTAAGCAACTTAGTAAGACCCTGCCTCAAAATAAATAAAAAAGACTGGGATGTGGCTCAGTGGTTAAGTGCCACTGGGTTCAATCCCTGGTACTAAAAATAAAAATACAATTGGTGGGCAAAGGGACTCTATAGCTTTGACCCATAACTTATTTGGTTTTCAGCCATGCAATCAGACATGCCCCAATATATGAGCAGACATAGGTAGGTAACTTCCAAGCCTCCTAACTGGATGAAGATGTTATACTTTCTGTATTTCCTGTTTTGCATCTTTCTATCAAGATAATTAACAATAGGATTAAATTAAAGCCTGTTGGTTTGTGTTTTATGAGTCCTATTGCTATTCTGGAGCCATCATTGTAGCTTTGATGCTTCAGTAAGTCTATCTTAACTTAATTTGAGTAATACAATAGCCAATAGAGTGTAGGAGCACTCTCCATACCTTCCCATCCCTCCCTTCCATCCTTCCCCATTCTATGCTAATAGACTGTGCTCTTGCCAAAGAGCACCCCTTTGTTTGTGACCTTTGGATCTGATTGGTCCAAGAGTGTATTTAAGCTTCTGTAGTTTCTGGAATAAACGGTGTTCTCTGCTCCTCCTCACCCCGGTGGTGTCCCTCTTCTTGTCCCAGGTATCTCTGCATCTCGCTGGGGCAAAGCAGATTTTTACCTACACCCTTTGGCCTGGGGAGACTGGCACAGTGGATCACCACTGTCCAGAGAGACTTCATATCGTCTAACCCAGGGACCCCTTCTCCATCTCTCTGGACTCCAACTCGTCGAGAAGCCACGTGGCTCCTTCCCTCCCCCTTTATTAAAGCAATAATGGAGCATTTACCAAATGATCTTAGTTCATCAGAATATAACTCTGGAGTTCCGTGCAGAGTTCCTGTGGACTGGCAGAAGCCTCAGAGGGCCCTGAACCGCCCTCAGGAACCTCCATGGTTGTCCAGCCAAAGGGATACCAGGGACTGCGACCTCTAGCCACTGGGGATCCCAAATTCAGGGCAAGAGTCGCTCCAGAGACATCAGCATGAGGCAGCCCCGCCCAATGGTGACCTGGGCCCTGCTCAGTTCCGCTCCAGAGTTCTTCTGGTCAGGGGAGACAGAAGGCCCAAAACCACCCTTAGGGAATGCCAGGGGTACCCAGTTGAAGGCAGACCAGAGCCTGCTAGCCTCCAGCCCCGGGGAGCTCACACTCACTGTAAGGGTCGCACGCAGACTCTCCTGCTTGTGACCCTGCCTAAGTGACACCTGAGCCCACCTCCAGTTCCGCTCCAGAGTTCCTGTTCACCAGCAGGAGTGCGAGAGAGGGGCAAAACAGTCCTCAGGGAACACCTCAGGAGGCCAGCCAAGACCATTCCCACTGCCCTCTAGAGGTACATCCACTACCTCCACCACCAACTTTAGTGGCAGTAGTGCCCATCTGGGTACACTGGGGGAACAGAAGTAGCTCCAAAGTAAGACATAGGTAATCTGGAGTGTCAATACAAGATTATAGGATAGAAGCCGCAATACCTCAGATTGGTATTTCAAGAAAGGAAGATACACAATCAACATGAAAAAACAAGGGAAGAAAGTGCCCCAAATAAACCTTGATATGACTGTAACAGAATCCATTGACAGCACAGTTGTTGAAATGTCAGAGAAAGAATTCAGAATGTACATAATTAAAATGATCAGCGAACTAAAGAATGACATAAGTGAAAAATTACAGGCAAAAATTGATCAGTCCAACAAAGAAATAGGAGAGCAAATAAAGGAAACCATCAATCACTCTAACAAAGAGATAAGAGAGCTATTACAAGTAGCAAGAGGTTACTTGGAGAAAGAGCTAGAGATCGTGAAAAAGAAAAAACAATCATAAATTCTTGAAATGACAGAAACAATAAACCAAATAAAAAACTCAATAGAAAGCATCACCAGCAGACTAGATCACCTGGAAGACAGAACCTTGGATAATGAAGACAAGATATACAATCCTGAAAATAAACTTGACCATACAGTGAAGATGGTAAAAAATCATGAACAGAACATACAAGAAATATGAGGCAGCATCAAAAGACCAAATCTAAGATTTATTGGGATAGAAGAAGGTGCAGAATTTCAAACCAAAGGAATGCACATTCTCTTCAATGAAATAATATCAGAAAATTTCACAAATATGAAAAATGAAATGGAAAATCTAATACAAGAGGCTTACAGGACACCAAACGTACACAATTTCAACAGATATACACCAAGGCACATTATAGTGAAAATGCCCAACATACAGAATAAGGATAGAATTTTAAAGGCCACAAGAGAGAGGAACCAGATTACATATAAGGGGAGACCAATTTGTATCTCAGCAGATTTTTCAACCCAGACCTTAAAAGCCAGGAGATCATGGAATAACATATTCAAAGCCCTGAAAGACAATGGATGCCAACCAAGAATCCTATATCCAGCAAAATTGACCTTCAGATTTGATGAAATAATAAAAACCTTTCATGATAAACAAAAGTTAAAAGAATTTAAAGCAAGAAAGCCTGCACTACACAGCATTCTTGGCAAAATATTCTATGAGGAGGAAATGATAACCAACAATGAAAATTCACAAAGAGAGGAACTTCACTAAAGGAAAGACCATTCAAAAGAGAAAACAACTCAAGGTAAAAACCAGAAACAAACCAAAATGACCAGAATTACAAATCATATCTCAATAATAACCCTGAATGTAAATGGCCTAAATGCACCAATTAAAAGACATACACTGACAGACTGGATTTAAAAAAAGACAACAATATGCTGTCTTCAAGAAACTCATCTCACAGGAAAAGACATCCACAGACTGAAAGTGAAAGGGTGGGAAAAAACATATCACTCACATGGATCCCGCAAACAAGCAGGAGTTTCCATCCTCATATCAAATAAAGTGAACTTCAAACCAAAGATGGTGAAAAGAGATAAAGAAGGTCATTTCATAATTCTTAAGGGAATCATATATCAACAAGACATAACAATCATAAATATCTATGCCCCAAATAATGGGGCTTCTACGTACGTCAAACAAATCCTTCTCAAATACAAGTATCAAATAGACCACAACACAATAATACTTGGGGATTTTAACACAGCTTTCTCACCATTTGATATATCTTCCAAACAAAAACTTAATAAAGAAACCATAGATCTCAATGAAACTATCAATAATTTAGACTTAACAGACATATATAGAGGGTTCCATCCATCAATGAGCGAATACACTTTTTTTCTCACCTGTACATGGATACTTTTCCAAAATATATCATACATTATGTCACAAAGCCAGTCTTAGCAAATACAAAAAAAAATAGAGATTCTACCCTGCATCCTATCTGACCACAATGGAATAAAATCACAAATCAATGACAGATTAAAAAACAGAAACTACTCCATCACCTGGAAACTAAATAATATACTATTGAACAATGCATGAATAACAGAAGACATCAAGGAAGAGATAAAAAAATTCTTAGAGGCAAATGAAAACTCTGATACAACATATCAAAATCTCTGGGATGCCATGAAGGCAGTGCTAAGAGGACAGTTCATAGCACTAAACTCATTCATTAGAAGAAGTAAAAGTCAACAAATAAATGAATTGACTCTTTGTCTCAAAGCCTTAGAAAAGGAAGAACAAATTAACACCCAAAGAAGTATAAGACAGGAAATAATCAAAATTAGGGCTGAAATCAATGAAATAGAAACAAGAGAAAGAATTCAAAAAATTGACAAAACAAAAAGTTGGTTCTTTGCAAAAATAAACAAAATTGACAAACCCTTAGCCACCCTAATGAAAAGGAGGAGGGAGAAAACCCAAATTACTAAAATTTGTGATGAGAAAGGAAATATCATAACAGACACTACTGAAATACAGAGGATAATCAGAAACTATTTTGAAAATTTATACTCCAGTAAAATAGAAAACCCTGAAGACACTGTCAAATTTCCAGAGGCATATGACCTACCCAAACTGAACCAAGAGGACATACGCAACTTAAATAGATCAATTTCAAGCAAGGAAATAGAAGACGCCATCTAGAGCCTTCCAACTAAGAAAAGCCCAGGTTCAGATGGATTCTCAGCTGAGTTCTACAAAACTTTCAAAGAAGAGTTAATACCAATTCTCCTCAAACTATTTCATGAAATAGAAAAGGAGGGAACCCTTCCAAACTCATTCTATGAGGCAAGTATCACCCTGATTCCAAAATCAGACAGAGACACATCAAAGAAAGAAAACTTCAGACCAATATCCCTGATAAACATATATGCAAAAATTCTCAATAAAATTCTGGCAAATCACATACAAAAACATATCAAAAAAATAGTACACCATGATCATGTGGGGTTCATTCCAGGGATGCAAGGTTGGTTCAACATACGGAAATCAATTAATGTAATACATCACATCAATAGACTTAAAGATAAGAATCATATGATTTTATCAATCAATGCACAGAAGGCATTTGACAAAATACAACACCCTTCTATGCTCAAAACACTAGAAAAACTTGGGATAGTAGGAACATTTCTCAACCTTGCAAATCTATCTATGCTAAACCCAAGGCCAACATCATCTTAATGGAGAAAAGTTGGAATCATTCCCTCTGAAAACAGGAACTAGACAGGGATGCCCCCTCTCACCACTGATATTCAACATAGTCCTTGAAACACTAGCCAGAGCAATTAGACAGATGAAAGAAATTAAAGGGATACGAATCAGAAAAGAAGAACTCAAACTATCATTATTTGCAGATGACATGATTCTATATTTAGAGGATCCAAAAAGTTCTACCAGAAAATTTCTAGAATTAATAAATGATTTTAGCAAAGCAGCAGGATATAAAATCAACAACCACAAATCAATTGCATTTCTATACATCAGTGATAAACTCTCTGAAAGAGAAATTAAGAAAAATATCCCATTCACAATAGCCTCAAAAAAATAAAATACTTGGGAATCAATTTAACAAAAGAAGTGAAAGACCTCTACAATGCAAACTATAAGATACTGAAGAAAGAAATTGAAGAAGACCTTAGAAGATGGAATAATCTCCCATGTTCCTGGATAGGCAGAATCAATATTGTCAAAATGGCCATACTTCCCACAGTGCTATATAGATTCAACGCAATCCCAATTAAAATCCCAACATCTTTCCTTATAGAAATAGAAAAGGCAATCATGAAATTCATTTGGAGGAATAAGAACCCAGAATAGCCAAAGCAATCCTTAGCAAGAAGAGTGAAGCAGGAGGCATCACGATACCAGACCTCGGATTATACTACAAAGCTAGAGTAACAAAAATGGCATGTTATTGGCACCAAAATAGACATGTAGACCAATGGTATAGAATAGAAGACACAGAAAGGAACCCACTTACATACAGTCACCTTATACTAGATAAAGGAGCCAAACACGCACACTGGAGAAAAGATAGCCTGTTCAACAAATGGTGCTGGGAAAACTGGAAATCCATATGCAGCAAAATGAAACTAAACCCCTATCTCTCACTATGCACAAAATTCAACTCAAAGTGGATCAAGGACCTGGGAATCAGACCAGAGACCCAATGCCTAATAGAAGAAAAAATAGGCCCAAATTTTCATCATGTCGGATTAGGACCATACTTCCTTAACAAGACTCCTATAGCACAAGAAGTAAAATCAAGAATCAACAAATGGGATGGATTCAAACTAAAAAGCTTCTTCTCAGCAAAAGAAATAACCAATGAAATGAACAGAGAGCCGACATTCTGGGAACAAACCTTTGCCACACACACATCCGATAGAGCACTAATCTCCAGGATATATAAAGAACTCAAAAAACTTAACACCAAAAAAACTAACAACCCAAGTCAATAAATGGGCCAAAGAGCTGAACACAAACTTCACAGAAGAAGAGATACAATCCATCAACAGACATATGAAAAAATGTTCAACATCTCTAGCAATCAGAGAAATGCAAATCAAAACTACCCTAAAATTTCATCTCACACCAGTCAGAATGGCAATTATCAATAATACAAACAACAATAAGTGTTGGTGAGGTTGTGGGGGAAAAGGCACGCTCATACATTGCTGGTGTACCTGCAAATTGGTACAACCAATCTGGAAAGCAGTATGGAGATTCCTTAGAAAACTTGGAATGGAACCACCATTTGAGCCTGCTATCCCACTTCTAGGTCTATCTATACCCAAAAGACTTAAAAACAGCATACTACAATGACGCAGCCACTTCAATGTTCATAGCAGCTCAATTCACAATAGCTAAATTGTGGAACCAACCTAGATGCCCTTCGATAGATGACTGGATAAAGAAACTGTGGTATATATACACAATGGAATATTACTCAGCAATAAGAGAGGATAAAATTATGGCATTTGCAGGTAAATGGATGGAGTTGGAGAATATCATGCTAAGTGAAGTAAGCCAATCTCAGAAAACCAAATGCCAAATGTACTCATTGATAAGTGGATGCTGATCCATAATGTGGGGAAGGACATGGGAACAATGGTGGAACTCTGTTCACAGAGGTGTAAGGGAGGAGGGGGCATGGGGACAGTAAAGGTGGTGGAATATGATGCTCATCATAGCCCTAACTTTATGTATGACTGCATATATGTTGTGATTCTATACAACTTACAACTAGAGAATTGATATGTTATCCTCTATCTATGTACAATGAATTAAATTGCACTCTATTATCATGTAACCCTAAATAGAACAAATAAATTAAATATGAAAAAAAAGAATATAATTCTGGATGTTGTAATTGGTGAATGATCACAGGACAGTTAGGGATCATAGACTTCACATTGTATGATAATCATTGAGTAATTAGCATGACTACTCTATAAGATGGAAGGAATGAAAATGGAGGCCTTAGAGTCTTTGGTGCATTTTCAGTAGTCTTGTGCACTCTACTGAAATGTTATACAATATTTTTATAAATATGCATGATTATTTCTGAGAAGACATTCACATTTTAATGAGATCCTAAAAGGTGACCCCATAAAAGGTTAAGAGCTATTACTTGAGAGAGTCTGTCTGAACACCCTTCTAAGACGAATTCAGGATATTTATGAGGAAAATTACTTCCTCAATGCCTTCAGGTTATTACTTAGCAAATTACTCTTGGAATCGACCAAGTGGCTTTCATTTGTTAAAATTAAGGCTATTTTTCCCCCTGAAATGTCTTGATCATCCCTGAGGAATTACTTTTCAGGGCAAATGTTTCCAAGAATCTATAACAATAGTCAATCTATTTTATTACTTCAAAGGTCTTACCAGAGTTTCTCTTTTCTAATCCCTAGGAATTAAGGATTTCCTTTCCTCATGCAAATAGAACATTTTATTGGGCATAGGGGGAACAATGCCCAAATAATGTAAAAACAAAGAGGGTTAAGTTTTTAGTTGACTAGTATTGAGGACAACCTAGTTGGGTTGCATCAAAACACCCCCACACACACACACACACATCACACCATCTAATGATTTTCTAGTTCATGTAAGAGAGTCAATAATTCAGAGAATACAAACTTCACAGTAGTGAAAAAGCACAGATATACAGAATTTCAAAATATTCACTAGTATGGTAGTGGTTTTGGTAGTGTTGTAAACCAAAAGGCAGTGTTTATAGTTTTTGTTAGTGACCCAGAGGTTTTCTATACAGATGGAAAATGTTTTAGTTTCAAGTAAGATGATAACAAACCAATAGCTGCCTGAATCAGAGGACTGACTTCTCTTTGTTCTTCATTGAACAAACATATACATTAGCTTTTGTAGCCATTTGTTACGTTAGTGCCAAGAATTTAGGGTTGGTGTCATATCATTCTCCAAGCCCAAAATTCAGGGTCCCAAAGTGGTTGAAGCATTTCCTGTCATTACATTCTCACACAACTTCATACAAAATAATGAAGCAATGAGATGTGACCCTGAATAAGGGCTTTGTCCTATAACTACTGTAACTTTATTCTAGATGGAAACACTTTTTTCTCCTGCCACTCTCAAAAGGACATATTATCCTAACTGAGTCAGCTCTATATAAAAGCATGGCTGGGCCTACATTTGCTGACATCAAGAGGTCACTACCTAGTACATACAGAAGAGTTGCTAGCAAGGAAGAAGTGGAAGTGCAAACCTTGGGGTAAGCAGTCTATGTGTTTTTTATTTTTGCTTTGGTTTCATTTCATTTGTACTCTGAAACATAACTGAGAAAGTTTGAATTTGTCACGATCCTCACGTCCAATAATATTCTCATTAAAGAGTAAATGTAAGACATCTCTGTTTTTATCAGTATTTATCAAATTTTATCTCCATCCAATGTTATGTCCTTCACACTGGACAACAGATGAGCTCATTACTTCTAAGTTTGATATTGTTTCATGTCTTTTTTGTGGTCAGAAATAAGATATCTGTATTTCTTAAAAATAAAATGCATTATGGGTTCTTACTGATTACTTTATTGTAAATTCAGTATTACCAATATTTTTTAACTTAGACTCATTAATCTTACAGTTGAATCTAATTTCTCCCATGCCAAAAATCACACTCTAAAAGATATCAACATAGTTATTTAATTGCTTTGTATCATAGAACAAAAACAACAGTCTCAGAAAAACAATGCAGATGTTGCTACCAATAACAATCATTGAGAACCATTTTTGCATTTCTGTTTTTCCCACTAAGGGTATACAGACAACTGCAGTAAGTCACTTGAAATAGTTTTCCTGCAGCGTGGTTATGTCACCAACTGGATATAATTTGGATTTATTTGTTTTGTTTTATTTAGAATTTTAAGGCTTGCCTTTAAAATTTTTATTACATTTTATAATTACATAAAATATTCACATGGCTTCAAAGTCAAATGCAAAACCCAAGCTCTATTAAAAAATAACTGGCTCTAATGCTGTACCACAGCTCTATTCCCACCCTCCCTTTATATTCTATTGTTTTGTTTTTTAGAATTCATCCATCCATTGTACTTTTAATATAAACAAATACGTGCAGATGTGTTTGCATCCACATTTCTTAGATAAATGGTATCATACTGTTAATGCTCTTCCTTAACTTTTATTCATTTGCTATTCCTTCATATATTCTGGATTCAGTGTTGAAGTATTGAACTTCCTAATCTCTCCAACACCCCTTGCCTTTCTCCATTTTCCCCATAGTGCTTATCACCTCCTACTGGTTTTATTCTTTTGTTATTTTCTATCTCCTCTTGCTGAAACATTAACTCATGGAGACCATTAATTTTACTTATATTTTCCTACTGATATGCTTCAGGCATCTAAAATATATCTAGTATAA
Source organism: Geosciurus inauris (assembly GCA_004024805.1). NCBI lineage: Eukaryota > Metazoa > Chordata > Mammalia > Rodentia > Sciuridae > Geosciurus > Geosciurus inauris. The sequence continues at coordinate 15,707 of PVHX01003545.1, forward strand.
AATAGGGTCTTCATATACATTTTAAATGACTGGATCAATAAATACTATCTTGTTTAATGTTATGGCATGTAATTTTCTCTCCTTTTCTTCTCTCTCCTTTTCTCCCTTACCTTACCTATCCTCTTTGACAAATTCTAGCAATGATTTTCTGGTTTCACATCTGACTCCCTGGTCTGGATGACAAGAGAATGTAGTGCATGCTTATCAAAGACTCATACGAGTTTTATCATTCTCTAAACCCTCTCATTCTTCTTACAACTTTCTTATGGATTCTTTTATCCTCTCTAATAATCTAGAATGATAGAAATATTTAAGCATTTTCGAAATGCTTTTCTAAGAAGGCAAAGTTGCATATATAAAACATCATTGGTGACAGACACATATCTTATGCTGGCTTCCAGGACTACTTCTGTTGCTGAAAACTCGGTTCTTGTCCTCGATGCCAATCCAATAGCAGTTTTGAGAAAAAGGAAAAAGAAGTTTTATTGCTTTGCTAGCAAATGAGAAACACAGGGGGCTCCTGTCCCAAAGACTGTGATTCTGCCCATCACCAGGAACAGAGGGCTTTTAAAGAGATGACTCAAAGGCTACATTTCACATGTTCTCTGATTGGGGTTGTAATTCACCTATTAATTTGGAAGATAGTCATTTCTGAGATCTTCTGGTACCATTCCTAAAGTCTGGATTACTTCATTCCTGTGGTGGGTGTGTACTCAAAGACAGACAACTCTGTCTTATTTACCCTGAGATTAGAGAGGGGGAGAGATTAGGGAAGTGCAGGGGGAGAGGAAGAGAAAAAAAAATGTCCATTTAAAAAATAAGTTGCAGTGGCAGAGCAGCAAGAGTCATTTATATTCAAAGCATAAAGTGGACCACTGTTACACTCTGGGCAGAAACTGAATACAGTACCCTGTGCTTCCTGTCACCTTCAAAATACCCACTGTAAATGCTATTTTTTTTTCTCTTCACTGGAATTTGATAGGCTTCAGGTACTTAAACCTTCGTGGCTATAGAGATGAAATAAATTGCCCCCTGAAGGACTTAAAGAATAAATTGTCTTCAGGTCCTTAGCCCCCTGTCAGAGAAGGATTTGGGGTCAAAGAAAACACAGACTAACACTTGCATATTCTTAAGGAGTCAACAGCTGAGATGGGATTCCAGACTCCATGTCCCTGGCTCTTTTGATTGACCCCTAGATCATGTTTGATGAGTTGATAGAAATGGAATTAACTTTTATCTGGAGGGAAATAATATTTTTATAGCTGCTCACAATCCTCCCCGTAAAACTGTCAATTTTACAAATGCTGTTGGCCACAGAAACACAAGTTGCATTTCTTCACAATAATCCTAAATGCAGCACAATAAAAGCAAATATCCATGCCCTATTCTTTACAGAGACTATTATTTCTCCATTCATATCGGTTGCCCTGGTTGAGAGCATTTTTATTGGTGAGATATATGTTCCTCTCCTTGTCTGCTTGCTGCCTTACCTCCTGCAACATCCTTTCTCATAACCGTTAGAACATTAGCACTGTCACTGTGACCCCAGAGGAGCATACAGCAGGAGCAACCACTTCCTTTCTCTCCTCACTCTCACTTACTTACTAATTCTTCCTACCCCTACACATTCACCTTTAAATAGTAAACACTAAGCATATGCAGCACTGATCAGTGCACTTCCCCATTTGGGAATGGTCTCTGTTTTTAAAGATGTTCATCAATTAATCTTTGTTAGTATATTCTTCATGATAGTGCCACTCATAGGATCATTCCATTCTATTATGAATCTAGGAATATGGATATTAATTATCTGGGCAATTTACCTTTTAAGGTGTTAAATAAGCAGTGTGAATAAACTGTGAAGCCACACTTCCTGGACTCAACTCAATACTGAAACTTCCTAGCCATGTGACATTAGGTTAGTTACTTAACCTCAGTATTTCTTCATCTTTATGAGCCAATATATAGGAATGCTTGTCATAATTAGGTATGTTCCCATCTGTAAAGACCTTAGCATATCCTGTGTCTCCTAAGTCATCCTTGACCCAATGTCTAAGGAATAAGGTAATAGTGGCATGCACTGTTCCTCAAGATCTTACTTTCCCCACAACTTTGAAACACCACCAACCTAGGGAAATTTTAAATTTAGGGAAATGCTGAATGAACAAGCAAAGATCAGGAAGAAAATATATTTATATTCAATAATAAATGAGCAAAATTAAAAGAGGTTGGCAAAAGTTTTATAAATCATTCCTGAAACTTGAAAGACAGTAAAAAGTTTTCTTTATTTAAGAAAACAAATACAAATTATTACTTCACTACTCTTTTTACAGTTGCTATTTTTAACAATATAATGTGGCAGAAGGAGAGATTTTCTGGATTCCATTTGTGACAAAATTTTCCTTGGTATTTAGGCTATTACATGGCAAGATGGAGCCCAAGACCCTTAGAGAATTTTGTGCTTACCAGACGATCATTTACTATATAGACATGTGATACCCACAGGATAGAGGATTTAACTAAGTAAACTATTTCAAAAAGTTTTTTTTTTTGAAGTACAAGCTTCACTCCCAAAACTACTTGCTACACTGAAATGTACTCTGTGTATCTTTTGTAAAACAACAACAATTTCTTTGGCATTTATTCATATTCTTTGAACATGAAAACAATGAATAAAGAACCTCCTCTTTTAAAAAAAAGATTTTATGTTGTAGAAATGATACATACTTAATACTGAAAAATATCAAAAGCCAAGCAAAGAAAGTTTAAGATGAACCAATATCAGATCACCCTAGAAGAGCTGTTGTTAGCTTTTGGTCTACACAGTCTCAAACATGCCATGTGCCTAAGGACAAAGATAAAAATGATGAAGACAGAAGGTGGGAAAGCAGCTATAGAGCATGATATTATTTTTAAAGGAGATATTAAGTTATTTCTCCCATATTTAGAGGAAAACTAAAAATTTGCTTCAATTTTAGATAACTTTTTTTGGGGGGTGGGCATACCAGGGATTGAACTCAGAGACACTCAACCACTGAGCCATGGTCCTAGCCTTATTTTGTATTTTATTTGGAAATAGGGTCTCACTGAGTTGCTTAGTGCCTTGCTGTTGCTGAGGCTGGCTTTGAACTCATGATCCTCCTGCCTCAGCCTCCCAAGCTGCTGGGATTAGAAATAATGATTCTTGATCACAGATATCTTTGTGTGTGAAAATCTTTTCTGAAATCAATCTAGACTCATGCACAATTAACATGAAACTATTAGAACTATTAAAAATTGGTTCTCCACTTAGAATGGCTAGACACTTCACCTGACTTTTCTGAGAGTTCCCTATTTCTGAGATTCCTATATGGGTTCATGTGCTGTTTGATACTACATGTTGCTATGGTAGTTTTGCTAGATTTTAGAATTACTTTTATTTTCTTTGTACAGTTCTAGTGTACTTAAGAATGTCTTTCTGATTCCTTTTGACATGGAGACAGTTGTGAGAATATTAGTACTAGGTTATTGTGAAGAAGTCTGAGACCAGCTAGGTTTCCCCTTACCTGTGGCTTTTTCTTCTATCTGAATGTACATGTTTTATTTCATCCTTGAGATTCAGAGAAAAAGGACCTGGTAATGATCTTTACCAAAGACTCTCCAGCCTCTTTCTCAGCTTTCCAGTTTTATTCTTACCTTTGCTTTTTTGTTTCTAATTTCATTTTTGTAGCGTTTTCCTTCTTATTCCTAAGGTTTCTGCTTCTTTTCTGCCTTTTATTGTTCCTACTCAAAACCTAATGACATGTCGAAATCATGAGCTTGCACCTATTCACTGAAATGTATTTTGTATCTCTGAAAACAATAATGTGTTTTCCATTTATTTAACAGTATTTGGTACTTATAAATTTTAAAAAAAGGTGTTATGAGGTAGAAAATATAGAAAAATTTTAGCAGTCATGTAGTTACTAAACAAAAATAGTACTACTGTAGTAATTATCAGAAATGCATGTTATATAAAATAAGCTCAGTTTGAAGAATATCATTTTCCAAAGATGGTTTCAGCAAATGCCATCCCCAATATAGTGTCTGCAGTTTTGAAAATTCTTTTGTGCTTATATCTTAGGGGTCTTTGCCAGTTTACCACAAAGGGAAAAGTTGATTTTATTGTCATTCAACCATTTCAGGACTTTAAACTCCCTGTTCTCTAGGGAGAAATAACTTCTCTTAATAAAAGGTTGGACAATTTGGGTCATCTATTATGTGAGAACTCAGCAATAGGCCAAGCAGAATAGTCAATTGCAGAGGCATCTGAGCTTCCAAAGACAACATATAACATGATAGTTTTCTTAGGAAAATCATTTATCTTCTATTGTTCTACTGTTGTTTCCCCTTTTCTCCTGATTAGAAAAAAATGTTTGACTTTAAAGTTGCTATTTTTGACATAGGAACTTATAGAATATATGTAAAATTCAAAGGCTCTACTCACGAAATGAGTAAATAACAAACTACAAGACTGTGAGGAAAAATCCAATTCCCAACTTAACATACAATATCAGATTGTTTAATATTTATGGTAGATTATACATAGACACAATTATCATAAGGATCTAGTATTTGTACAAGCAATACAGAAGTGTCTCTGGTAAGTATCAAGATAAAGCACAGGCATAATCCTTTTGGAATTTCAGCAGGAACAGCCAACTTTTGTCCTGAAGGAATAAAAAAAGGCTTCATCAAAGGCTTGGCAAATGAAGAGAAGGAGACAGAATTAAAGGCATGAGGCAGGCCATGACAGCAGATAGGGTATCCCCCCACCCACCCAGGAAATGTACTCTTTAATTACAGCTGTGACCTTTATAAGGTTCTTGAAGGTACAGCAATTGTGCACACCTCAGTAGTTTTACAAATCTTGCTGGTAGTAAATCATACGAAACAGAATTGTAGTGGATATTGTATTTTTACCAGGTCACTGATTTAGAGAAGGTCTAGATTAGCCAATGACTAAATGTGTAAAACAGTGAGCTTGTGCTCTGAGTTCCTCCAGTCACTTATCTTTTATTCACATACACACTCTCACACACACACACACACAAACTTGCCTGCAGTGTAGACATAAAGGTTCTTTTCCAGCAACTTTGTATGACATCTCACTTCCTAGATTCCTAGTATCTCAAAATGTGGTTGACACTCCTCAACAGGCTGCCTTCTGTAATTCTGCTATGATCTAAAGCAAGTTTTTAAGTTCTATGTGACTTCAATATTGCTTGGATTTCTGGTGCCTGGAAGACAATGAATCATCAATAGAATAGTTGTTGAATGAATAAAAGATTCATAGATTGATTGGCATCCCATTTGGCAAATTGGAAGAGAGATTACCATGCCCATTTTATAGATAAGGTCACAAAGAGAGGTTGGGTTAATGGTTTGTTCAGTATGGTAAAGTTAAGCCATCCACTTCTCTAACTTCATTTTACCATAGGAACCACTGATTTTTTTTTTCCTGTTGTTAAATAAATGGTTCTATAAGGAATTTTTTAAAAAAATTATCCCTTTATCTGAACAACCAATCCATATTCCTCATGTTTTCTAATGATATTTGACAAATTTTTTTGGCCTTTCAATAGTATTCCTCAGTCTTCTTTAGAGTCATCCCTTAGGGAGTATTGTAACTATTTTATAGCTACAGAGATGATTTCTGTGCTATTCCCCAAATTTTCAGTAAGGTAAGCGTTAAAAGGACATGTCTCATAAGAAGGATCTGTTATTTCCTGGAATAAAGAAGGCCCCTAGTGACAATTACATTTAAAGCAATATCTTTTACTATTTTTTCATATTAAAATATAATGAATAATATCCTGGTTAATTTCTTAATGTATTTCAGCTTACACTTCCTACTCTTTGACAATATTCTTCTAGTACCCCTTATGAACTTATGAAATGGCAAATTTTACAATAACTTTAATTTCTCTCTCATTTCCCACTGGTTTTCAATGTGTCTTAAATGCATAAACCTGAGGGTCTATAGATTTGTCCAGCAACTAATAACATCCATGAAACTGTTAAGCTGTCTGGTTATCATTATATAAAACGTGCAGGGATAATTTGGTGTATTTTTTGTTTGTTTGTTTTTGTACCAAGGATTGAACTCAGAGGTACTTGACCACTGAGCCACATCCCCAGCCCTATTTTGTGTTTTATTTAGAGACAGGGTCTCACTGAGTTGCTTAGTGCCTCGCCGTTGCTGAGGCTGGCTTTGAACTCGCAATTCTCCTGTCTCAGCCTCCCAAAGCACTGGGATTACAGGCGTGCGCCACCGTGCCCGGCTAATGTGGTGTATTTTATGTCTCTCTTTTGGCTAATTTCAAGGATGGTGTATAGACTCTCCAGAAATTCCTGCCATAAATGAAGATTTTAGGGCCTTTAACTTTTCAACTTACTAGCTTGTAGTGGTGGGGATTCATACTATCTGCTTTAAACAAAAATCTGAGGATTAACTGATCATCAAAATAACCTGCACAGCATTAGAAAATTTCATATGTAGGCCTTATCCTCCAGAGACTTTGATTCTAAAAGTTATAGACAAGTTAAAAAATCTATTCTGAGAGAGTCTGAAACCAGACTGGTGAAATATCACTATAATTGAAACTTCAATTAAAATGTTGTGGTAAGTAGAGTGGACGATAGGAGAGATTTGGCTGCCCCTGAGGTTTCACTGTGAATGTCATGGAAAGCCCCCATAGCAAATAAAATAAAATATAAGGGTTTTGGAATATAATATCAAAGCCATTATCAGCGAGTGTTATTAGGATGAATAGCATGGCAACTTCTTTCACATTGTATTTTTGCCAGAGTTGATTATCTATTTCTCCTCAAAGCCCAAAGTCACTGGAAGTAAATCCCATTATAGCACAGAGTTCATTTTCCCTAGGTGTATATTGAAGAAGGACATTTCTGGTCAAGAATTTGTTTGGTAGCTTTGCTGTATCCACACAGGAAATGGCTGTGACCTTTCCGGCCCATAAGGTTATGCATTGTGACAGGCAGCGCAGAGCCAGTCCCTCCATCCACACGGCACAGACAACCGCACACTGTTCTCCTGAGGCGAGCTGTTACTTATGGCGTTTAATCACATTCAGCAGGTCTGGAACTGAACGTCATTCAGAGTATCAGAAAGGCAGAAAGTCTGTGTTGCTGTTCAGTGGAAAGCCTTCACAAGAAGCAATGTTCATACTAGGCTGCTTGTTTAATGGATGTAAAATCACTTCCAGAAACGTCATCCCCTTCTGTCTCTGTTGCCTTCCACCACATCCAGCTCCAGCTTCAAACATTACTTTTTGATTTGTCAGAAATGATAAAATTTGTTTTAAAAAATTAGATGCCTTCTCTGCTCCACATTATAGAGAAAAGGAAGTCATGGCTCCTGACTTAAGAAAGCTTATGATCTATGTGTAATACCAGTGCTGATGCAGGTTTCTTTCCAGTGATATCTGTACACTGTAGGTACTGCTGCAGCTTTTTATTTACCAATGTCATCTCTGTTTTGCCCAAAATGAGGGACAAAGTATGGTACCTTCACTAGTGTCCCTCCCCCCACATACACATATGCATACATATGTGTGCACACACAATTGCATCATAAATTATGGTAGCTTAGCCACAATCTTGGAGATTTACAGTGATAGTGAGGAGTTACAACACACATTGCATGAATTCTCACTATTTCTAATTGTCTCCCCCATTGTCTCTGTCCTTTTTCTCCCTTAACTAGCCTTCTTCTTCAGGAACAATATGGATCCTTAATTTCCTGATCAAAGCAATTCAGTTAGATATGCATGTTGTTAAATTTCAACCTCTATCTGAAGTTACTTATCTAAACATATTTTTAAAAATACAGTTTTATTCCTTAGGGTAAATTTAGTGAACAAATTTCTCCAATAGAACAAGTTGCTATTTCTGAAACAACATTGAAACACATAAGAGACTATAAGTGCTAAATCATGTGGTATCACAAAAGTCTTGTGTAGATGATAAGAGATTAAAAAGATCAGGGATAATGGAGATATGTAAGAACTTGATGAAGTACCCTTCCAATGCATATTGTGATTTAAGAAAGGAAGGCTTATTTTATACTACAACTATTGGTTAAGTTGCTTCCTGTATTAAACTGCAAACTCACTGAGGATGGACTCTATGCCTACATCTCTATTCTATATCACCAAGACTTTTAATTAGTGACCCATTAAATAAGCAGCCAGCTATGGTGATGTGCATAGTGTTAGTCATGCAGATGAGGACATCTGGGTTTCAGCTCCCTGTATAACATTCTCCAGTAATATGACCTTGAGAGAACAGGTTAGCTGTTTAGACCACCAGTTTCCTCATTTGGAAATAGTGAGTATCAAACTCAGAAGATAGGCTTTGTAGGATTATTGTGGTCATCAAAAGTTAATGTTTTATTGTATTATTTATTTAATGTGTTAATTAACATATATATAATGAGAAACTGATATAGCCAAATATTGTGCTTTGAGCTCAGAGAAAATTGGTGAATAAAATAGATAATACCCCTGACATCACATTGTTTATTGTCTAGTTTAGCAAGTTTCTGCATGTGGTGCAATATTTTGAATAAATTTATGTCTGTATATTTTGTTTCCATTTTACTCATAGTATATTTATTAATACCCATCATGTGTAAAATACAGACAATGAAGTTCCCATTGAGCTTTACCCCATTTATATCTATATTATCTGTAATTTAAGAATCCCTGCAATAATAAGCAGCTAAATAAAGGAAGAAATACAAGATTAAGTAATAAAGACATGTAATTATTACAAGAAGACTAGATGTAGGCTTAATAATGTTAACAAAAGAGTATAGCTCTTCTTTACAAATATCAGATATAAAAGAAGCTAGGAACACTTGTATCTGGCACAGAGGAATACAGACAATATTATGACTTAGGAAAATCATGATTCATCCCTTGGGAATGAGAAAATTGTTTCTACCAACAAAATTGGCCAGAAAAGAATATAAAAATGGCTCATACACAGCCAACTAACACTATCTGTCATAATATCTCTATCTTTTCTATATTATTTAAAAACAACATGCTTATACAAGATGTTTATTTTGCACTGGGGAGAATCATCCTTGTATGGAACACTTTCTGGTCTGTAAGTTTTGTGCTTGTCTTTCTGTGATTTGTGTGTGTGTGTGTGTGTCTATGTCTAGATATTTTCTTTAAACTTTAAAACTAAAGTTGCAGAGAAATCGAACTTAACAACTGCTTTGGATTTAACTCCTATTCACCTTTAGATGTAGCACACAGACTTATGAAAGAGCTGTCCGTGGTGCTGACTGGCTAAAGCAGTTATAACACAATAGAGCATCCACTGGGTTCCTATACTGCACCTTAGAGATGGTCTCAGGAAAGGAGGTAGGATATGTAATCTAAATTCATCACAACATGACATCAAAAACAAAACATTTTCCTTTGTGTTTTTTAAAGAATGTTTTATATCTCATTTTATCCATAACACATTTCTATGAGGTGAAATGGAAAATATGTTCCTCCTTTTATAGATGAGGTATATGAAACAGGTTTCCAAGTGTCTTTTCCACAAATATATACCAGTGTCAGTAGGATATTATATTGATCATGGATCCAGATGAAAGAATTCAGTTGCACTTCAAGCTCACAATTGTATTTGGTCAACCTGAAAGTTGGCAGTCAAGGAGCTGAGATAATAAGAATTCTTCAGAACTGGGAAACATCCATATGATACAATATTATACATCCATTAAAAAGGAATTTACTGAAGTAACAAGGGAAAAGACCATAAAAAGGGCAAATTTAAAACAATCAAGAAATACAAACATGCCTACTATATTAATCCAAGTCTCTGAATACATACTATATAAAAACATACACCAAAGACTACAAATGAAATCACCAAATTACTAACAGTAATAATCTCTGAGTGGGCTGATGGAGAACCTTAATTTTTATTTTTCATCTTTTGATGTGTTTTCTAATTTTCCTGTACTAAAAATGTATTAGCTTATGCAACTGACCTTTATAAAATATAAATGGGGAGTGTCAAGAGGCAAAAATTAAGCAAGCATCACTATTATCATATTTGCCAACTCCATGTCATGCCTCATGTCATCTTTGATTATGTCTTAAAAATGGAACTCACTCTTCAGAAACTTCTAAAACATGAAAAGAATGTCTTTGACTTACATTTTAGCTGAAAAATATTAGTTATCACCTTCTCCTTGTGGCCCTATCTCCTCAGACTTCTGTAAATTTACCAAACATTTTAAGATAGTTAGCAAAATATGTTCATTGATCAAGGCAATGCTTTGCATTTCTACATCAGGAAAAGCCATTGGGGGTGATGCATTTGCAAACAATTTCTGAGGACATAGTAATTTTCTTATGCCTTAAAATTGCTACTATTGAAAATCAAATCAAATTATGCCCAATAAAAAGAGATATACCAACAGTGCTTCAAAAAAGCAAAAAAAAGCACATATATGCACAAAATCAGAAAAGGAAAAAATTTTATACTTAGGAAATTTTAAATTCTAATTCTTTAATGTCCTAGTTGTTAGTAAAAAAAAAACTGGCATTAACTTTTTCTCTGAATAGTCTTTATTTAAGTATCTTGTTTAATGCTCATATCCTTATCTAGTTTTTATTACAAAATAATCTTGCAAAATATTCTTTTTATTTTAAGATCTTCAGGAAACATGGTTTTTCTAGCAAGAATAGGAGGTAACATAAAGTGATGAGGAATTTAATAGCTATGCAAACAAAGCAGGTGACCATTATAGAGATTGACATGAACACTGACCTTCATTCCCACAATAGATTTGGCTGAGCTAGCACTTTTCTGCTTTACACCAGATCTTCATGTGTATAATTTTTATGAATCACTTTAATTTGGGATGAATGGGCAGCAGGTATTCCTTGCAGGAAAATCCTACAGAGAAGAACCAAAAAGTTGTCCATCTTTTCCAGTGTCAAATAAAACCCAATAGAAAACTTGAAGATGTGTAAGGGGGCCAGCTCTTTATAGCTAGATGTACTTAAATTTAAAAGTTACCTTCTGCAAAACATGGGCTTAAAATGCAATTATTTTCTATGTACATTCATAGATTTTATATCTGAAGAAGAGAAATGATAGTACTGCTACAAGCCACCAAGTTAATAGAATTAATGACAACTCTTGGCAGAAAATGATAGGAGCCTGGATAAACATCTTAAGTAAGAATCTTGCTAGGAGCCACACTGGCATTCCAGTACTGATTAGTAACAGGATGTCAGCAAATAAAATGCCCTCATTAAGGAGAAATGTGCCTGTTCTGTGTTTTGTTTCTTCTTAGATTTCATACCACTAACAGGATCACAGGATATGTGGTTCTGAAGTTTATTTCATAGTATTTAAGACTAAAATTTCAGAATTCTAAAGATGTTAAGGAAAGTAAGCACTATACAAGAGGTTATCTTCTTGAATAATTCTGTTAGTTTGGCTCCATATGAATTATTATGGAAAATAAAAGGGAAAAATACATCATATTGTTTAAATAATAACAAGGTGAGTTTTAAATTCATCATAAAAATAAATCTTTTGTTGAAATTTTAGTGATTAATTAGTGTCAAAACTTACCTAGATCCCTCAAATACACAGCATCTCCAGCATCTATACTCTTAATTTATTACCCTAGTGCTTTTTCCCTCATTGATTTTGTTTAGAATTTCAGAATTAACAAATAGGATGGTGTGAGTGTTTGCCTTCAAAGAACTCCTGCATTTGAAATGCTTTATATTTTTCTTGAAATATTTTCTCTGCATAGAGGAATTATTTCAGGTGTATCTACTCTCTTATACTGAGCTTGTCTTGCTGCCCCCTATTGCCAGGTGGACGTAATTTTTCATCCAAATTAAAGCTATAATCTCAGACTAGGCAATACAAATACTATATACACATGCTTTCTAATTTCTGTTTCATGAAAATTTTATTTATCTTTTAAATAAATAATAAGTACTAGTATGTAATAATAAAATAAATAATAAATTACTAGTATGTAATTACTAGTATGTAATTTTAATGTTTAATCTTATCTTGGGGTTTGTATGATCCTTTTGGCTTAATAGCTATTTCATTTCAAAATTTTCTGTTTTACATTGAAGTATTTAACATCTTTAAGATTTCCTACCCTACATGGAACTGCAGCCCAACAATGGTAATGGATTCCGCTGCCTCACCTCTACCACCAGAACCACCAGCAAAATCAAAAGGAGTGAAAACTTTTCTAAAATTTCTTTATTCTATGACATTCAATAAAATAGGGATGATGCTCATTTGTGATGATTCATTTTTGTGATACCAAAAATTCCCATTTAACTTAGACAATGAAAACTGGCCTTCCATATAGATGAAATAAAATAACCTTCTTTCATTTATTATTAAAATTAAATTTTATGTAAAATATTTTATTTATTGAAAATAAGAAAATTTATGTGGCAAAAATTTTGGTTCTTAGTTATGGGGAATTTTATTGCTTATCTCAAAAGACACAAATACATTGTGATTTCTGCCTTTTGGGAGCTATCAGATAAAACACAAAACTAAATGAGAGTAAAGCCTCCTTTTCCTTTCTTGCAAAATTACTTAAAATGATCATGCTAGATTTAAAATAGCCAATTAAAGAAGATAAAAACTAAATGGTGAGTAGTTTGACATGATGAATATGTAGCTAATTCTGGGCTAATTCACAAAAATATTATAGTCCTAGAGAAGATGACTATTTTCTTCACTAAATGATTCATATACAAAAAGGTATAGTGCTATCCTTACTCACATTCAGTCTTAGCCATCAAATACTGCTTACCTAATATATATGGTTTTTATTTGTCTTGTTTTGTACTAGAAGGGAGTAGTGGTCAAGGTGGGGATGGGGAGAATCCGGTCAACAGGTACAATATTAGAATTGGGAGGAATTTGTTCTCTGGCACACCAGAGTGAATATAATTAACAATAGCACATTATATACCTCAAAAGTTACCAGAGAGGATTTTGAATGTACTCACCATAAGGAAATGATAAAAGTGTATGATACATTTTAAGACACAGCTATATCTCCTCAGCAGTTACAGGCTTCAATCACGTTATCAGCTCTGGAAACTTTGCATAAAGTTAGAGATTCTTAGCCATGGTTGATTTTTAATCTAGAAGTTAATCAGCTGAGCCAAAACATTAAAAATTGGAGAGGGAAGGAATAACTAAAGGAAATAAAACAAAATTTGAAAAGTAACTCACTAAATTCTTTAGAAAGAAAAAGAAGCATGTGGAGTCTTGGAAGAATTTCTTCTTACAGAATATAAGCCTGAGGATAAACGCCTGTGACCAGCATTTTTATTTTGACTTGAGCTACAGTTTTAGATCAATATGGCCAGTTAATTGCTCAGCTGTGCTCAATTACATTGCAACTGACATAACAAAGTTAAATATCAAACAAGAATATTTGTCCTCCTCCAGTAAAACAGTATCTTACTAACTCCATGATCAAAGCATCCATAGTAAACAAATATAACTTTATGGAGGGAGGAAAAAACTCCTTAAGAATCTCTTCCTACTACCCAATCTGCACATTATGCATTAGAAATCAGAAAAAATTCACACCTCTGAATTTGAATCATAAGCAGATTGTACAAGAAATGTGTCGCATTACTGGCTTCAGGAAGAACTTTAAATTCCTGCAGCAAAATATAGCACTTCTGTCAGTTTCAAATACCTCATATCTGCATGTTAATTTCTCAGGCTCAAGGAGGCTTTGCCAACTTCGTGTCACTAATCCTGGCAGTTGGACGGTTGTCATAGCTGAAGTATTTTCATTTCCAATCCAGAGGGGTTAGCTGATTTGAGGAAGAGTGGGCCAAATCATCTTTCCGTTCAGTTATCTAGTTGAGGGATCCTGGGGAATGGGAGTCAGGTGTACTGGGAGGAACCCAGACAAGGTTTCAGGCAGCTGATGTTTGTCATTTGCCTTTGCCAGCTCCTTTCCACACGACTCCAATGCTGTGACTTCTAGTGACCTCTCTATCAGGTCCTAGAGTCTTGCTGTTTAGAGCCTCACGCACCCTCAGTTTTCATCTTTGAGAGAAACAGTCTTGTGAAATAGATGTGATGTTTAAGTAAAGATCAAGAACAGAAACACCCTGTAAGAGGGGAGCCACAGCTTTGGCTCTCTCTTCCATCCTTTCTTCCTGAGGCTCTGGCCCACTCCAACCCTCCAAGCCTGAGTCCATCAGGATTCACATCATTGCTTCTATCACTTACAATTAATTTTTTGGACCCAAAATTTTGCAGTTTGGCAAACAAAACCATTAGAATAGTTTCATTAATCAACATTCCAAAAATAAGTAAAAACTCATTTTGAAAGCTGTTAATGATGCCAAGATGACTTGGTGGGCATACCTGCCAGCTTATCCATCTCCCTTGCTAGAGCCATGTAATATTATTTGGGTAATGTTGCAAAACTCTTTTCCTAGTTCATTATTTGTTCAATTGCTTTTTTTTTTTTTCATTGAACTGGCTAGTGGCAGAGCTGGATTAGAATAATGACTTTTCAAGGCAAAGATGTTTAGTAGGTATGGAAGGGAAGCTTCACCTTTCCCTAAATGCAAAAAATACATTGCAAACACACTCAATAGAATATAGTGTATTCTCCCAGGGAAGAATGGGACACGAGTCAGTAGAAGAATGAATGCAGAGAAAGGAAAGATAGATGGCAATATATGACTGTATTTTACCCTTCAGGTAAGTTTGCTTGAAGTAAGCACTGAGGCTCAGACTAAAATAAGTTGCTGCATGCAGTAACTTATAAGAGTTGGTATTTGAATCTAGGATATCTGATTCCCAAATCAGATATGCCATATTGCCTTATTCAAAACCAATAATTCTCCAAATGAGAATCTCATCATTAAATTACCAATGAATAGTTATCCAGTGCAATCCAGGCACTGTGAAGGATTTGTATAGAAGTATAAATAACAAAAGCATGATCTAGATCCCAAGATTTTATACTTTAGTAAAACTCATAATACTATAGAAGAATATCATTGATATCTCTGTCAAGATCATTTTCTGTTAAAGAAGAAAGACTGGCCTTCACAGAATGTATTAAGAAATTTTAAAAAAATGAGAGACCCCAAATACTTTAACCAAAGTGAACTCAAATTCTACATGCTTTTCACAGTCTGTCTCTACTTGTCCTTGTCTTGAGGTGATAATAAGGCAGCGCTATTGATGGTGCCTCAACTGGTACACACAGTAAGCTAGTAAACGTGAGAATCACTGCTTATATTTAGAACTATTATTTTGAACAGGTTATGAAAAGAAAAGAAAGAAAGACAAATCAGAAAATGACCTTGAGAAGAACAATGATGACACTTTAATAAGGACAATGCCTAAGGCTACTTTTCAGTGCCACTAAAATATACAAATTTTATGCAAATCTGGGAGCATGCATCTGGAAAATCCTTGTGGAAGTCACAGTTGTAGATCATTTTGAAATGTAGGCTTTAGGCAGAGATGACACTTTTAGTACCATAATCTATTACAGTTTATTCAAGTTTTCTGCCATTGCATGAAATTCTATGTGAAAATTGAATTGGCAATACATTAATCAGACCACTTAAAACAATATTGGTTTTATTAATAAGTTATCAGGATAAAAATATAAATTCTAACACATAAACATACTTTAAAAATATAACCTTTTTCTACTAAATCTAGAATTGTGATATCAAGTTGGAAAAGAAGCAATTACTTATAGAAAGAAATTGGCAGACTCAAAATAAGATCGGGAAATACTTTTTGAGAAGGTAGTTACAAAATATGTAATAAAACCATACCTTTAGAACATTCAAACTGGATGAATTGCCAACATTAGTTTCTACATTCAATAATTGAGTCAAGTATTTTCCATAGAGCATTCAGAAAACAAAATATAGTCTCAGTGATAACACAGGAAAGTTTGTCAGTGAACTTGAAATACATTCTGATCTATGAGGCATCTAAGTAACTCTTTCCTGAAGAAAGACAGAAATTCTTTCCTGAGCAAGGATAGGAAATATTCATGGGTAACACTGCCACTTCTTAATATAAAAAGACAAGACTTCTTCCTGTGGAAGGAATGACAGTGGCTTGAACATTGATTAGTTGGCAAAGACAATGAAGCAGAGTTGGTTCTGACCCTCGGAGACACGAGAGGAAATGGCATGTCTGTCACAGCCTGCTCAGGATAAGCTGGTGCAATAAATTCACAGTGGTTCCTACCCTCCTTAACCCCACCCCCAGCTCCACCATTCACTATAACTGGAACTGGAGCAAGCAAATGGACCACAGTTCTACAGGGCTAAGAGGTACATGTGCTCCTTTGTATGCATACATGCATGTTGTGTGTGTCTGAGGAATACAATATCACGGTGATTAGGAAAAGTGGAAAATAATAAAGCAACTTATCTTAATAATAAGAAGAATAATTCTTGTCTTAATAAGAATTCTTAATAAGAATTTTATTTCCAGTTTTAGTCCCGGGCATGCATATCTCTAATTATGTATTGAGAATCTTATTTGACAAAAAGAACATTTTAAAGATAATTTTTCTACCCTAGTTATAGATCAAACCTTCTTTACAGCAGAGAATTAATCTTAATGATTGATCATGCCTAGAAGTGCTTAATGTCACAAAGAATGGGTCAATTCTAAAAATATATCCAAATGTCTGTTATTACATAAAATTACATATTTAGTACTTTAGTGGATTTTTGTTACAATTGCATAATAAAGATGTACAGGAGTAGAATTTCCTACTTTTGGAAAGTCTTTTTCCCAGTGATGTACTAAAATCAACAGAAATAATCAAGCATGTACAGAATGATCAACTGAAACATTTCAAATAAGGCAGCATCATTACCTCAAGCAAACCAATACTTTGGATTAGACCAAGGAAAATGAAGGAGAATGTGGGAATAGAAAAGATAGTAGAAGAAATAGGACATTACTTTCCTTTGTTCATCTATGAATATACAATCAATGTAATTCTACATCATGTACAACCAGAAGAATGGGAAATTGTACTCCATGTATGTATAATATGGAGTAAAATTATGTAAATCAAAATATGTAAATCAAAATACATTCTGCTGTCATGTATAACTGAAAAGAACAAATTTTAAAAAAATAAAAGAATGAAAAATCAAAAGGTAAGAATCTATATTATTTAGTGGTCTGATATTTTACACTTTCCAAGAATTTTAAATACACTGCTTTAATTTAGCTAATTATCATTTTTATACCAATTCAAGATTAAGAAACTTATGATCAAAATTGAGACATAACATCCCCTGTCCTCCAAGATAATAAAGTTAAGAAGTGGAAGAACTAGGACATGAACTGAAAGATAACTTGATGAAAATTCCCCCAGTGACCTCAATGCCTTCTCTAAGTCTGCTTAATAAATAAGCCCATTCTTTCTCTTGCCTTAGCTCTAATTTCTCCTTTGAATTTCAGACACAAATATTTAACACCCCACTGGATCTTCCCACTGGATCTCTAATTAACAATCAAATTGACCCAAACAATTATTTATTTCCTCTCCCTACAACTGTTTTGTTCCTATTGTTATCCATCTCCTGATATACGTATCTGAATATATTTAAAGGTCTCAAGATTTCTATAATTAAATTATCTGCAATGGTTAAAAAACGGTAAATAAAACATCATGAGAATGGAAATTATAAATACTATCAGTTGACCACTTTCCTTGGGGCCTGTGACAAGACAGTTCATCATAGTGGGAGCATATGATGGAGGATACTGCTCACCTTATAGCAGCCAGGATGCTGAAAGATAAGAAACAGGAGGAGACAGAGTCCCAATGTATCCTTCAAGGCATGCCTCCATATTATCAGAATACTTCCAACTAGACCTCACCTCTTAAAGGTTCTCTCCCTCTCAATAGCACTGCTGAGAACCAAGCCTTTAACACTTGGGCCTCTGGTGAGTGTTTCTCCAAACTTTAGAAATTATTGAGGTAAGAAAAATAAACGAGCAGAATATAAAGTAATTTGAAAACTTAAATCACATACATACTATCATTGAAACTAAATGTGTATTGTGTGTGTGTCCACCCTTATGCACATACACATGGGATAAAATTATACAGAAATATGTGCAAATTAAATTTTTAGTTAAATTATCTTAACTGCTAAGGGAGAAAAAAAAATACAATATAGGTACATAGCATTTAAGTCAGAAAATCTGTTAAGTGTTCCAAGAACAGAATCAAATCATAATACGTTGCTAAATGATTCTTCAAAAATATAGGGAGATACTAGATTCCTTTCAGGCCCTATCACTAAAACTTTAATGTATTTTGAAAATATTTAAAGGTCTTCTCTCTGACAGCTCAGAGGTGCAGCAAATAATCATTGAGCATTGTTCTCTGTGACAAAGATAACAGAAATACCAAGAGGAATAGTGAAGGGATTCTTTCAGTCCTCCAATAACATCAGCCTGTTATTTTCATGAAGAAGCTCAACTGCATCCTGCCAGTAGGATTGCTTCCTTTATGTACCACTTGAGTTTTGTGTCTGCTGAAGAAGAGCTCTGCTTAACCACGTGAGTCTTGATAGGGTCAATGTCTCTGAGTGTGAAATAATTATGTTATTAGGAAAAACAAATGAAAAATAATTACCAAGAATTTAACCATTTTGAAGTTTACACCATCACACACACACACACACACACACACACAAATATTTAATCCCAAATAGGGAATGTGACCTCACTAAGATCAACCACATTCCTTAATGAAAAAAGTACAGTTTGGATTGGAAAGTGGTGAAGGGGCCTATGTGGCACAGTGCCCTGATTTGCCTGTCCTTAATGAAGGGTCAGCAAGGCTGAGAGTTGGTTTGTGTGTGAGCACACACTCACATGCCTATAAGAAGGAGTCATATTATTTGACACATCTAGGTGTTTTTTTATTTGATATGTTAAGAACTCAAGAAAGAACTCTCCTTCAAACTCCTTCCCAAAAGAGCATTTCCCTATGATCATAATCATTTAAATTTTAAACAGAACTAATCGAAATATGATGTTGCTTTCATATTTCTTAATATCACAATAATATAAATTATTTCTATTATGTATCATTTCCACTGCCATATCTTAAGATACAGAAGATAGGTGGGAGAGATATAAAATAGGAGCCATGTATTGAAGGAGACCAGCCTGATCACGGTATGAACAGAGATCCGAGGCATGGTGAGGACCCGCTGACATAGAGAAAGCAAGAACCCATGCTGTGGTCTGCTGATGGAGACAGATGGCCTTAGCAACTAGCTAGAACCTCTGCCTTGAAATTGCAAGAAACCAATTTCTGCCGATAAGAATGAGCAGATATGAGAAAAAATTGATAGGGGCTTCTGAGAGCTACTGTCCGCTGACTGCTGGAAAATCAAATGGCTCTACCTTTTTATTATCTAAATTCTCTTTGGTCTGTCCAGCCCTGATTTTAAGTCTCATGATGGGAAATCCAAAGGAAATTCTGTTCTAAGGTCTACATCATCTGATAACAATAAAGCCACTCTAGCATCGCTTTTTTTCACATTTTTATGAATTATCTTTTTCTGTATTTTAACTTACTTATTATCTTTTAGTACATTTCTTGTAGAAAGTATATCATTTGGTCTTAATTTTCCACCAAATATGTCCACCTTTATCTTTAAATTGTGGTGTATGAGTTTTACTATTATAGAATTATAAAAATTTTTGGATCCAAATTTACTCTTGTTGGTTGTTTTATATAATTCTATACAGTATCAGAATACTTTTCATTAATTTTATCTTTTTCTGTTTTCTCTTGAATTGACTGTGTGTATCTTTATACAATTTTGTTGGTTTTTTAGGGGTTACAAAATACATATTTATTTAACCTCCTTTCAAATCATACATTATTACTTTCAAGTATAAAATAAGAATCTTACACCAGTGTATTTCCATTTCCTTCCTCCCACCATTTGTAGTCATACATTTTGATTTTATATATATTACAAAGCTCATAATACTATGTGAATATTTTTGCTTTGTCAGTTGACTTTTAAAGTAATATATCTCACTTTTATTTATACTGTATATAGAGCATTTCATTTTCTTTTGGTCATAATCTATCCTTCTGTTCTTCTGCTTGAGGAACTTCATTTAATATATCTTATAGAATAGTCTATAGAAAAAGAGAAAGGAAGGAGAGAAGCAGGAAAAGAAGGAAGGAAAGAAGAAAGGAAGGAAGGAAGGAGGGAGGGAAATCATAGGTGGAGCCAATAAGACCAATACCATATATCTCATTTACATGTGAAATCTAAAGTCAAAATTGTAGAGAACAGTGGTTATCAGAACTTGTGGGAATGTGGAGTGGGCAATGAGAGATCTTGAACAAAGGATATAAGTTTCATTTAGGAAGAATAAATTTTCAAGATTAGTTTCAGAGTGTACTGATCATAGTTAATAAAAATACATTAGACATTTTTAAATTTCTAAAAGAATAGAATTTAAATGAACTCACTACAAACAAATTAAGTATATGATGTGATGAATATGTCAATTAGCTTGATTTGACCATTCTATTACATGTACCTATGTACAAATTACATTGTAGCCCATAAATATGTATGATTATTATTTGTCAATTATAAATAATTTTTAAAAGGCAGAAGCAGCATTCTTTGTGGATTTTTACATACTATCTCATACTATACATAGGAAACACATATACAATATCTACTAGTTTATAAAACTTCAAATGAATTCATTTATTTGAAATATACTATCATTTCTCCCTTGTTCCCAGTTACTTTTACTCAGAAATATGAATTTACCTTATGAATTTTTCCTAACATTTGGTAATCTGAGATACCTGTATTTGCCTATCCTTTTCTAATCCAGTATTTCAGAAGACCTAAGTTTTTCAGGCCTCAAATTAGTTAATCATTTAGAAAATTTAAAGACAGTCATTCAATTCATCTGAAATAGTAAATATACTCTATAATATCTAACAATTAAAAATCCTCTTTAAGATTTTCTAAAGTGGTCATCTATATTAAAAAGCTTCATCCTCATGCATAAATCATCTCGTATATTTTCAAATGTAGGGGCCAAAATGATTGGTACTTTCAAATGAAGTAGCTAACCAGAAGCCCTGCATTATAAGGTACGGGTGCAAAAATTTAAAACATCACAATTCATTGATTTCTAGCTTGAACTTCCATATTTCAAAGTTTCTTTAAAAAAAAATTAATTCTAACAAGGTATAGGTAAACAACCAAATAAGAATGTGTCTGAATATCAACATACTGTTCAGTTTTAACAAATTGAATGGAACCTGAAATTGTACAGCTGCTAAAAAAAAACTGGGTATCCAGCAGTGGTAGCTTCATCAAGCTGATCACTACACTTTCAATTCATGAGCAAAGTCTTCTGACCTATGACCTTCTTTACCTGAATCAGGATGAAAAGCAAAGTGTGTGTGTGTGTGTTGCTTTACCATCATTAACTGTTTCCTGGCTACCTTGGAAATCAAGTTGGCTGATTAACTTATTTAACACAATAAAATCATAAAATCAGAGCAATTTCAAAGATTTGCATTCAGATTTCTGCCTACGAATGGATACATAACCCAATGTTCTAACCAAAAGGCTGACTATTCTAAATTTCAAATTCTTCAAGGAGGACATTATGTAATTTTCTTTGTAACACATTCAAGGGTTTATCTTCTCACTTATGGGTTTAGAAGTTTATATTTTAGCTTCGTATTTTGGTGGAAGATAAGAAAAGGCAAACTGTATGATTTTGTATAAAACATTATGGTCCAGACCAAGAGCATCTGGCCTGCATTTAAGACTCCTTATAAATAAATGTTCACTAGAATATCTCTTGACTTTCTTATCTTCCTTATGCCTGGCACAAAATAGGGGTATTATGTAGTTACTATTACAATAAAAACAACTTCTCCATTAATATCTATAATTTTTTATGTTTTCATGTATCAGTTAAAACATAAGTTCACAACTAAGATAACAATTAGTTCAGTCATCTAACCTGGATTTGGTTTGTGACACTGCTTCAGTCTCTTCAGATAAAGGAGCAATGTCTACCAGGAAATTGTTTTATTAATAATGAATCACTATTGTACAAAAGGTAAGTCAGACGTTGCCATAAAAATGCTATATAACAAACCGCCTAAAATGTCAGTGACTTTGAATATAAGAGTTATTCCTTACCCACTGTGTATGGGTCAGCTTGGACAATTGTGATATGGGCTGTGCATAGACTGAGCTTAGCTTCAAGTTTAATTTTGATTTCACAATCATGTTGTTCCACATCCTAACCAGCACTACCTGGAGCCTATTCTTAAGGCACATCTTCAGAATCACACTAAAGCATGCAGGAACACCTAAACTCTATTCACAGCATGCTACTCAAATAAATCACATCAAAAATGAATCACATGGTCAAGCCAAAGTCAATTGAATAAGAAAACGTACTTTTCTCCAAAGACAAGGTTAAGGTGAGGAATTATTTCCTGGGCAATACTTCAGTATATTACAGTGGGAAGCCACATATTTGTTGTAGGAGGTAATAATCACAGTATCTGGCATAAAGCATTTATTGATCATATGCCAGTGCCCAACACTGGGCTAAGAAGTGTCATTTAATTTAAAGTTTAAAATACCTTTTGGATAAAGTACTACAATTATCTACATTTTGCAGATAATAAAACTGAGTTAAAGGGGTATAATTCATTTTCCAACTGGATGCAGGATCTAAGTGTTAGAGATATTATTTGTGCCCAAGTGGTCTCACATTCTAGGACACTGTATAATAATCACTGTAATGATGAAGCCAGAATTAGACAGGCAGTCAGTGTAGATAGGTAAATTGAGTCAGATAGGATCAGGGAGGCCAATTTTTGAGAAGTATTGAAATGCTAATGTCTCCAGAGCCCTTCCTCCACCCTTATAACCACCCCCTCCAACTGGTTGCTAAGGTAACCTGTCCCAAAGAGTTGTTAATTACACCTGGGTCCTTCCCCCTATCCATTTGCTTTTTGGTCATCCCACCAAACATCCTGGGCCTAATCATATGCACAGGAAGAAGAGAGATAAGGGGAACAAAGGAAGCCTAAAATATATAAAAAGGCAAAACTCGTGTACTTCTTGGGATACCAGGATACCAGCTATGGCCCCCTTCTCCCTCCTGGGAGAAGTCTGTTACTCCTTTTAAAATAAATCCTGCTTAAATGCTTGCCTTGGTGTGCTTCTGTAATGTTCAAACTTCAATATGTGGAGGAGCAAAGCTCGTCACCAGTAACCAGTGGCATCAATGACAGTCTGTGACAACTTGGACATCTCACAACCAGACCAAGAAATTGTACTTTTTGATCATGGAAATTTTGACTCTACTACCTTGTATGTCTTTGAAGTCAGAGACAAATATAGAACATATGTACCATTAGTGTTCAGATAAACTTTCCCATTAATTCGGCCTTTCTGGCTTCCTCTCCATTTAGAGTGGGCTTTTGCTTTCAAGGTTTTGTTCAGATTTTTCGCCAAATGACTGATCTCTAATTATCCATTAATAAGAAATAATTTTCTTGTTTTAAGTTAGTAGTGATGTCCTATAAACATTACCCATTATGACTTAGCATGTACAGCTCAATCAAAAGCAACATATCCAAAGTAACAGAACAGAGCTATGAGAAGATCCTGAAGGAGGCTGAAAGACAGAACACAGAACAGAGACATTAATGAGATCATTTTTCCTACAATGGAGAGGAAAATAAGATCCACAGAGATTGGTTAGCTCATCCAATGTTGCTTATAAAACAAGTTGTATAATTAAGTCTTAAAGCAGAATTTATCAGACTTCTAAAATGACTTCACATGTTACTCTGGATTGCCTTTTACAAACACCATACTCTAATGTCTGCAAATTTCAAATCTAACAAAGCACCTATATTCCTATTTCAGAGTGACAGAACCTCTCTATGTCCATCTTCCATCTGTAGGAAAGCATCCTGAACACCCTGACATTACTCACACTAACTCATTATGCCATGTATTAATAAATCTAAACTCTTCTTTCTGACTCAAGAGCTGCAGTGCTAACTACTTTTGCCTAAAGTGATAAAATTAAAAGTAGTATGAATGTCAAATTACTTCCAGCCCTACCTCCCACAGGTGGTATCTCTTTATTCCCTTTAACACTAATAGGTCATAGTTTACTAGCTACTTGAATATGTCCAGGACCCACATAAAAAACTCAGTGCATTAGCACAGTTATGATTGTATTAAAATACTTCCATGAAATAATTTTAAAACAGCTTTTTATTAATACTCATTCCATTCTTTTTTTGGTACTCAGGATTGAATTCAAGGGCACTCGAACACTGAGCCACATCCCCAGCCCTGCTTTGTGCTTTATATAGAGACAGGGTCTCACTGAGTTGCTTAGCACCTCGCTGTTGCTGAGGCTGGCTTTGAACTCACAATTCTCCTGGCTCAGCCTCCCAAAGTGCAGGGATTACAGTCATGTGCCACCATGCCCGGCTACTAATTCCATTCTTAACAATAGTAACTATGCATACACTCTCTCTTCTGCCTCTTTCTTACCTCATAATATCCATCCAAATATTTGAATGCTGTCATTTTTCTCTAAGTCTTCTACCTAATCCCTAGAGCTATCTCTCCAATTTTTTGGCCTACTAAAATGTCTATTAATCCACATACAATAAAATCCAGTTAATGACACTTTAACATCAGCCCTAAAGTACCAAGCAAGTGTTTAAACTGAAGTCCTGCTTCTTTATTTTCTTTTACCCTAACCAGCCATATATATCAAAAGTCTATTTCTTAAAATGCAAAGATAGGTCAAGAAACTTAAGAGTTTACTAGGGAAAACTAGTTAGTGATTCTCTTTTTCTCTGTTTCAATAGAAATAAAACAGGAAAACAACCAAAGAAGGGAGTCATAATGTGGTAGAAATTGCATGAGTCTAAATATAAGGGGTTATGAGTTTAGCCAATAAGCAACTTTATGATTTGGGGGATGTTGAAACTATCATTTTTTAGACTCTTATCAATTCTACTAAATCATAAGGATCTCAGTTGTGATTTTTCTTCTTGTTCCCAACTCTATTCTTCTTCTCTGTTTCCTTTTTTTTTTTTTCCCCAGTAAATGATATTATCACCATCCACTCATTCCCTGAAACATAAAGCCAGGGATCCTCTTAGCTACTCTGTCCCTCTTTCCTATCACATCCAATTAATTTCCAAGTCCTGTCTGCTTCATCCTTTAAATAGATTTAAAATACAGTCTCTTTATTCAGGATCAACTGTAACCACGTGGTTCAAATCTCAATCTCTAGGAAATGGCTTTATCCCTCTTTCCTTACTTCCACTCTTGTCCCCTTCTGTCCATTCTCCACACTACAGCAGAGTACTGTATTTTGTTGCTAAACATAGACTTAACTATGTCCCTTCTCTGATTCAAACCCTTCAAAATTTTCCCATTGCCTTAGGATGGAATATGAAATTCTTACTCTGATCTACAAACTCTGCATCCTAGCTCCTCACTATTCCTGCTCCAGCCAGCTCAACTCTTGACTCTCTTACTCCCTTCTGTCTTTATAAACACACCACCCTTCTTTCTTTCCTTCTTACATTTTTAAAATGCAGACTTTCTCATCTTAGGACATCTGTGTGTGTTTCCTATGTCTAAAACTATTTTGATTTTTCACCATTTATCTGTTATGTGGTGATAAATCTTGCATGCATTCTTCAGTTCTTAACATAACATCATCTTATAAGGAAAAATCTTTTAACAACCCAGATTAAAACAAATACATACAATGACATTAAATTATATGCACAAATTATGTGGTACTCTTCTTTTCACAATGTAAGTTTTAATTATACTGCTTTTCTCTTGAATGCAGGCTATATTTACCAACTCTTCTCTAACTTATTGACTGTGGTGGAAGTCATGTTGAGTAGCTTAGGAAACTAGGTCATAAAAGGTATCATGGCTTCCTTCTTTCTATCTCCCTGGATCATTCACTCTAAGGGAAACCAAAGGCCTTACCATGAGGACACACAAGCAGCTCTACAGAGAGGATAATGTGGTGAGGAACTCAGGGTTCCTGCCAATATCCATGAGAGTGAGACATCTTTAACCCAGATCCTCTAGTCTTAGTCAAGCTACCCTGGACAACATTACTGATACCCAACTGAAATCTCCTGAGAAACTCTGAGCCAGAATCTAGGTAGGCCATTCTCCAATTTCAGGCACACTGAACTTGTGAAGTAATAAGTGCTTAGTGTTTTACTTGTTAATTTTGGTGAGAAATCTATTTGATGTACAAGTAATTATTGCAGTATATCTAGCATATGTTTTATCAGGTATATTCATAATGTATTCATAATTCATTTTTAAATTATATCTGTTATTATTTACATCATAATTTAATAAATTTTTCTCAGGCTTGATAGCAAGCTCCACGAAGGTAGGAACTATAAACACTTTTTTATCATTTTAGCCTTTCTCTTTCCTTCCTAAGACAGAACCTATGAAAACATGAGTGCTAAATAAATATTTAACTATATTAATAAATCTGAATTAATATGTATCCTAATGCTACAGAGAAAGGCAGAAACCTTCTGGTTATTTAATGAGAGCTATTTAAATGATTGATTTATTCATTATACTAAATTAGAAAAATAGATACTCTTATGGCAGAATGATTAAAACTTCTCTATTAATGATGCCTTCTGGCAATGAGATACACCAGCACATCCCTACAAATGTCTGAGAAAGGATACTTTCAACAATAAACAGAAGCATCAGAACAAACTCAGAATTTGGAAAAAGATTTAAATTTAGAATAACAAAAGCATTTAAAGAATAAGTAGTTGTCATGATGAACTGTAGGGTATCATAAATTCTAGATTCCTAGTTTCATAATAAAGAAATCCAATAAACATGTCATTGTCTTTTAAAAAGATCACATAGCACTTCTTTAGGGTTTCTTAACTTCACAGCTGGCCGTGTAAAATGTAATATTTAAAGTAATATTTCAGGGAATCTGGCTTTGCAGCCAGGGGCCCAATGTATTTTTTAAAGGTAGTATTAGATTTTCTATTCCATTTGAAAATTATGTAAAGTATTTTGAATATGGAAAGTCAGTCTCAAGTATTACAACTCTTTTCCACTAACTAGAAAATGCTAACAACATCTCATCAATTTTTATTAATTATATTCACTAGTCTTTATACAACTTGTAATTGTAATCTTCCCACCAAGATGTCCAGGTTCCTCCTTTGAAATATCACATCCAATTCTTTCACTGTCTCCTTGTCATTATCGTCATTACACATCTTCTTCCAAAATATCATTTAATTTTCCATAGGGACTGCAGCACACAGTTCATAGTATTTCTCTCATTCTCATTCACTCCCTATGCCAGGGAGTCCAAAGCCTTTGTCTAATCTCTCATTGCACTTCTATTCAGTGCCTTAGTGAAGGGTTAAGAACTAGGATTACATGATCTATGAGACCTGTAATCTACTAGGAGATATTGTACACAAAGAAGCAAAGACTTTATTGCAACTTTAAATATACACTACAAAGGTGAAGAACAAGTTCTGTAGTGTCTACATAGGAGAACCTATCCCAGTACGTTCAGAAAGAACAACCCCTCTGAAGAGGTTCATTAAATCCTAAATACTCATGGGCTAGGGTGGTGGCTCAGTGATAGAGTGCTCACCTAGCTCATGTGAGGCACTGGGTTCAATCCTTAGCACCACATAAAAATAAATAAATAAAATAAAGTCATTATGTCCATCTGCAACTAAAGAAAAATATGTATTAAAAAAATACTAAATACCTATCTGTAACCACACTTCCCATGCTTTAAATTCTCAGATTGCACTCCTTGGGGATGAATTGCAAATCATTTTCCAGTATGTTTTTAAGTATTAAGTTTCTCAGCCAGTCTTGAAACAGCATAGGTAATTGTCATATATTTGTCTAGCCTGAACCAACTTCAGGAATAGTGAGGAATTCAATGTTTACTGTTATCTTTTCTCATTTTAAAACTTTTGTAGAAAGTTACTTTCTACCTCTCTATTTGAAAGCATTGAAATTTTTACCCATTTATCTAAAAAGACTCTGACACAACACTAAGAACCCCTAACATAAATTAGGTACTTCTAGTAATTTTGAAGTGTTAATGTAGATTCATCAGTTATAATGAATGTACCACTCTGATGCAGGATGTTAATGGTGGAAGCTGTGCATGTGTGGAGTCAGGAAGTAGATGGGGACACAGGAAATCTCAATACCTTTTTCTTAATTTTACTGTGAACTTAAAACTGCTCTTAGAAATAATAAAGTTGTAAAAAAAAGACCACGACAACTTCACAATCCATTCCAGTTTAACAACAGAGAGTCTACCGCTAAGAAACAATCTTGCTTTTCTGTTTAATCTTCCTCTATTCTTTGGAGAAAAGTCTATATTTTTTTGAACTCTGTCAAGTGATAAAATCCTTAGATGTCATCAACTTCACTGAAAAGGAGAATCATCTCAAAACAGAAGTGAAGTTGTCAGATGTTAATATGACCTTAGTCTCTGAGCTACACTGGCTCCATAGACATTTCTTTCTAGAAACACTTTGAAATAACCTTACAATACAAACTTCAAAATTGTCCTAGCAAGGAAGGAAAATACCTTTTGCCAAAATATGACTGAAAGAATCATGCAGACTAGCAAAGTGATCTATTCTACTTGTAATACTGTATATAATATGGAACCAGAGGTTTTCTACACTGATATAAAAAAAGTCACAGAAATTTTGTCTCATTAGTAATTTGGTCAAAACTCTATGATGATAGACCCAGAACCTAAATCTTCAGTATCTCTACAAAACTATACTTCCCCTATAAAAATTATGCTCCCTGGGTAAGTTCCTGAGTTTGTTTCATCCCAACCCTTAACCCAGAATCTGAATTTCATCCTATCTTCCAGAAAAGAAAATCTGGTTCTGGAATCTCCAGTAAGTGAGGCTGACTTTACTACATATTTCATAGAACAGAAGGAGGGGATTATTTTGCACACTAAACAGTGAATGATTTAATAGATGCATGTCAATTCTTTCTCTTATCTGCAAAGCTCTTCCTTTATATTTTCTATTTCTTTGACCCACTCCAAAGTTTCTTGTCCTCTGCAGGACCCTTATTTTTCTTTTCCAAAAGAAAGCTATTCCTTCCTCTAATACAAAATGCCTCATACTCCAATATTCTAGCAAACTCCAAGATTCTTCAACTTGCAGTGGAATTATCAAAACATTCTCCAAACCTATTAGGATATCTCCCTAGGCATAAGAATAGTTCTTATAACAATTAACTTTAAGAAAATGAATTTTCATATGGATATGTACTTTGATTTTTTCATTATAGAAACATCCACAAGGCCAAGTAATTTCTTCTCAGTTTTGCTATACAATCCAAATAACTATAAACTATCCAGATAACCACTTTCCATAAGGTTCAAGTGAATTTTTCCAGTATCAGTTCAAGTGAATTTTTCCATGTGCTCGTTTGCCTACAAACAAGCACATGTCTTGGTTATAGAAAATTTATATACAATGGTGGTCTTAAATTTTGTGAGGTTTGTTTTTTATTTTTTGGTTGTTGATTGGTATATTATAATTATGCATAATAGTGGGATTCATTTTGATATGCATATGACATAATTTGGTCAATCTCACTCCCCAATAAAGGTAGTTTCCCTCCCTTCTTCTTTCCCCTAATCTCCCTCTTCTATTATATTATTTTAACTTGTAAGTCATAATTATTTTAATTATTTATTTTAACTCATAAAGTATAATTACACATAAAAGTGGAATTCAATGTGGTATATTTACACAAAGGCATAGCATAATTTGATCTGTTTTGTTCCCCTGTACTCCCTCTTACCCTTTCCTTTCTCCATCCTTTCTGATCTCCTTCCTACTCTTCCAGTCTCCCTCTTATTTTATGAGGTCTTTTTTTCATTCTTTTGTTTTTCTTCCCTAGTTTCCATTTATGAGAGAAAACATTTGACCCTTGACATTCTGAGACTCACAATTAAGTTCAAACTGTTTTCATTAATAATAATACCACAAGTTAATATTTCCAACTTCTGGCTTCAAATACATAATGCCAGGTATGTAAAGAAAGAGAAAATACTGACTGATAATAAAAAGAATAAGCAAGAAACACCAATTAAGATCTTACAAAGATGTTAGAATTAACAGGGCCTTTAGGTTTGGGGGTGTAACACAATGATAGAACTCTTATTTAGTACGTGCAAGACACTGGGTTCTATCATCAACACTAGATAAAAACAAAACAAAACAAAAAAATAAGACTTTAAAATAAATACTAGAACTCCATTAACATTGTTCAAAAAGTCAAGTAGAGAAATGGCATACCTTAAAACACACATATCAGATTTATAAAATAAAAACTGTGGTAGTTGAGATAAAAAAAATACTTGATGGGATTAATGGAAGATTAGGTGTTGCGGTGGTAAAGTTTGTAAACTCTAATGAATGGAAATAAATCGTAATGGAAAAACCACAGAAAATTATTTTTTAAAATAGAAAAACATGTTATCAGTGAGCTGTAAACCATTTCAAGTAGCTACATACATATGTAACAAACAGTGTTGATATGATTCCTTACAGAAGAGCTATATGGAGAAAAGAATAATTAAAATGTTAGAACTGGAGCAACCTAATGAAGATTGTACTTGGAGGTTCTGAAGGAGAGAAGGATGTAGCAGAAACAGATAAATATTTGCTAATATTAAATGTTAGTATTTGATAATTAATTGGGAAGATAAAGAATGTTAAAAACCTTTCAAAGTCTAACGAAACCTAGAAATCCACAAATCTAAGTTTTTCAAATTCAAAAAATATGAAGAAAACTATACCAAGGCACAACATAATCAAATTGCCTAAGGTTACTATCAAAAGTAGCCAGAGGGGAGTATATGTGTATGAAAGATATGTTCCATACATAGGAGCAAAGGTAAGGACAGCAGTAGATCTCTCATGAGAAACAGTGTAAGAAAAAACACACCAATACCATTAATATGCCTATAGAAAAAAAGAAGGAAAGAAAGAAAAGATATTCTATACCTAGAATTCTATAATCAACAAAAATATCTTTAAGACAAAGTCAAGTTATCTTAAAATGCTCAAGAGTTGAGAAAATTCATCATGAGCACACCTTTTCTAAGGAAGTGTCAGAGAAAGGCCTGCAGACAAAAGAAAATAATGCCAGATGGAAAGATGCATTTATACAAAGTTATGATGTGCACTGAAAATGATTTAGACATGGGTAAAATGTACAGGATATTTTCATATTATTTAAATATTGTTAAAATATAATTGACCACAACCAGAAATATTAGGGCAAGGTTAGGTTTATAACACAAGAAAATTCTATGACAAGAATGCAAAGGCCGGGGAGAAGAGATTGAAGTACACTTTCATAAAGTCCTTGGAATATGATGCTAAGTGATATAATATCACTTCAAGTGTGTAACAAATTAAATAGGTACAATGTAAACGCTCCAATCAACAACAGCAGAACTCACATACTTTTCTTTCACATGCACACAAATACGTTTATCCAAATAGACCATATTTGGGACTATATGCAGATGTCAAAAAATACAATCTCTGTACTTCGTTTTCTCTATACATTTAATTATGACCCATTCTCTGACCATAATGAAATAAAATTAAAAGAAAATAACAGAAAGATCTCTAAATTTTTTTAAAATGTATATTTAGAAACTGATATTTCATCAAACAAGCAAACACTGAAACAAGAAAGAAGTTTTTTTAAAAAAAGATTTAAAAATTTTGTGGTTTTTAAAAATACTTAAGTAACCCATAGGTCAAATAATAAAAAGGGAAATTACAATATATTTTCAACTGAATTAAAATGCAAAAACACATGTTAAGATTTGTGAAATCCTGCCAAGGCAGAATTCATAAAGTAATTTGTAGTAAGATATGACAGTATTAGAAAATAAAGGACTGAAAAAGAAAAAAAAAAACTCACCTTTCTCTTCTATGAACTAGAAAAACAACAGACTAGAACCAACATAAACAAAAGGGAAGAAATAATGATAAGTATACTAATCAATGAAATGAAGAAATACGATAAGAAAATTAAATCTTTGAGATCAAAATAACTGAAAAATCTCTAGCTAGCCTGACCAGTAAGAGAGAGGGAGATTAATAATCGCCAATATCAATAATGTAGGAGTAGGCAGTTTCAAGTTCCTATCTCTCTACAGGAATATAAAAATAAAAATGTAGAAACCATCAAACTATCAGAACCAATATTGTCAGAACTCAGAAAAATAATCAGAGGTTTTTAGCAGGTTTTAGCAGGTACTGAAGCAAGAAAAAGAGAAGCTTGAAAAAAAAAGACAAGAATGTTTTGTGGCATTTTTATATCATCCTTGTTGTACAGTTTCCCCAGCACAGTGGCAATTTGAAGCCTGCAGTCTATGTCTGCAGTGTGGGACCCTGTTCCCTGGTTCTCAAAATTGAACAAACTTTATCCATAAATATTTCTCCATTCTAACCTGTCTCAGACTGACAGTATTGTCTCTGTTTCACCTAAGATGGAAAGCAATCAGGGTGAAACAGCAGCAAGATTTCTCTCACAATACTGTAAGGTTAACCAAACACCCACCTGAGGAAAAATATTGCAGATAAGACATGCAATTGACCACTGAAGGCCTGCAATGAAAAGCAGGGAAGGATTTCTTTGGAAAATTGGGTACATAAAAGTACCTGTGTATACTGGAGTATTTAGAAAGGCATGTCCATGCCTAGGGCAAGATGCACACTCAGGAAAGACCTGAGATGATGGCTGTTATAGAGCCTGATGCACACCTGGATAACTGTGGGAAAAGGCTGCAGAGAGTCAATCTGAAATGACCAGGAAAGGTTTTGCTTTAGTTTTGGATTTTATTTTTTTCTATTGGCATTCAAGGAAATCTCTATCAAATACTGGCTAGCCACCATATAAAAACAGAAACTTCCATGACCACAAAAAAATGAAGAATACAGGCTGCAATGGTCTGAATATGGTCTGTGCTTACCCCAAAGGTTCATGTTCTGGGAACATGGTTCTTATGGTGGTGGTATTGGAAGGCAATAGAACCCTTAAAAAGTGAATTCCATTTATTGATTGGGTTGCTTGTTTTATGGTGTTAAGCTTTTTGAGTTTTTTTAAAAATACATATTTTGTATATTAGTTCCTTGTCCTAAGAGTAACTGGCAAACATTTTCTCCCATTCTATAGATTCTTTCTTCATGCTCTTAATTATTTACTTGCTCTACAGAAGCTTTTTAATTTCATGGCATCCCACTTATTGATTCTTGGGTTTGCTTCCTGAGCTTAGGGATCTTGCTAAAGAAGTTGATGCCTGCACAAATATAATAGAGTGCTTAACCTTATGTTTTCATCTAGCAATTGCAAAGTTTCTGGTCTAATTCCTAAGTTTTTGATCTATTTTGAGTTGATTTTTGTGCAGGATATGAGACAGGAATCTCGTTTCATTCTTCTACATATGGATATCCAGTTTCCCTAGTACTATGTGTTAAAAAGTATCTTTTCTCCAAGTTTTTCTCCATCTTTTCTCCAAGTTTTCAGTACTTGGTCAAGTATCAGATGACACTGTCAAGTATCATCAGGCAGATGACCGTAGGTATGTGGGTTTGTCTCATGTCTGTTATTCTATCCCATGGGTCCTCATGTCTATTTTCATGCCAATCCCATGCTATTTTTGTTACTACAAAAATAAGGTCAGGTGTTGTGATGCTCAGGATTCTTTGGCTATTCTGGGCCTCTGATTCTTTCAAATGAATTTTGGGACTGTTTCATCTAGTTCTGCGAAGAATGTCATTGGGATTCGCAAATGACACAAATGGGTAAAAGAATAAAGTAGACATTTCTTAAAAGAAGATACACAAATAACCAACAAATACATGAAAAAATGTTCAAAGTGTCTAACTATTAGGGAAATGCAAATCAAAACCACACTAAGATTTAATCTCACTCCAGTCAGAATGGCAATGATCAAGAATACAAATAAAACAAATGCTGGCAAGGTTGTAAGGGAAAAGATACACCCATACATTGCTTATTGGACTGCAAAATGATATAACCACTCTGGAAAGCAGTATGAAGACTCCTCAAAACCCTATGAATCAATTTTATACCAGTATAATTCACAATAGCCAAGTTATAAAATCAGCTATATGGATATCAATAGATGAATGGACTAAGAAAATGTGGTGTATATACACAATGGAGTTTAATTCAGCCATAAAGAAGAATGAAACTATGGCATTTGCTGGTAAATAGATGGAACTGGAGAACATCACATTAAGTTAAATAAGCCAGATTCAGAAAACCGAGGATTGAATGTTTTCTCTTTCATGAAGAAGACAGAGCAAAACAAGGGAAAAAGTGGGGAGCAGATTAGATATAAAGATATAGGGAAGATCAGTGAAAAAGAAAGAGATCCAGATGGAGGGAGAAGGGATGAGAAAGGAGATAAAATACAGAATGAATTTTAAAAATTATACTATCTAGCAGGGCATGGTGGTGCATGCCTCTAATCTCAGCACTTTGGGAGGCTGAGCCAGGAGAATTGTGAGTTCAAAGCCAACCTCAGCAATGGCGAGGTGCTAAGCAACTCAGTGAGACTCTGTCTCTACATAAAACACAAAATAGGGCTGGGGATGTGGCTCAGTGGTCAAGCGCCCCTGAGTTCAATCCCTGCTGCCAAAATAATAATAATAATAATAAATTAAAAAATTACACTATCTGGGGCTGGGGCTAGGGCTCAGTGATGGCGTGCTCGCCTAGCACGGGTGAGGCACTGGGTTCCATCCTCAGCACCACATAAAAAAAATAAAATGAAGATATTCTGTTCACCTACAACTAAAAAATAAATATTAAAAAAATTACACTATCTGCATGTACAAATATGCCACAGTAAATTCTACATTTACGTTTACCTATAAAACACCAATCAAATATAAATAAATACACAAGTGAAAGGAAGACCAGCAGCATAGAGGAAGGAGAACAGGGGAAGGGAGGGGAACAACAGGGACTGAAATGAAGTAAATCAAATTCTACACATGTATAATTTGTCAAATGGGCAAAAGAACAAAACAGACAAATGAACCCAAATATCATGGAGAACTACAGTGTAAATAGAAGCTGGGAGATGGATTCCAGGAGGAGGCCCTTGCATATGCCCTCAATGAGGATTGTTTGACTCCAGCCTCTTATTCTTCCTGGTTAGAGATGTAATCACTAGCTCATTCCCACACATGCTCCTGCCATAGGGTGATGCAGTCAAGGGGTGACACTCAGCTTGCACTACACCACTTGAACTGTGAGTTAAATAGACTTCATGCATGTCTGGTAATTTATGATAGTGGTAAGAAGCTAATATGTAGGCTTTGCAAAAAATAATTTGCAAAAGTCTCTGAATGAATGGGCAAAACATCTTCTGTCAATAAAAAATACATAAAATAAGATAAAATAGCAAATTATGCCTGTATCCTTGCATTAGTGTATGTACATTTGAAGAAGCAAACACCTTTTCCAATCTTTATGACTGGCTTCAGCAAATAAAAACTTTTTTTTTTCTTGGTCCCTGGACGGAAGTGATTGTCTTCAAGATTACAGAATACCAGGTTATAGCCCAGTCACATGACTACTGCTGGGCCCACAGGGGTGTCTGTAGTTGGCAGGCCTGTTACCAGTGTCTTGAATGGGTGTGATACTGTCTGGTCCCTTGGTAGACAGGACTACCTCCAGGACCTTCATTAGTGGAGATAGAGCTGATATGAGGATCCTCTTAAATGTGTGCAGATAGCAGGCCTCTTACCAGATATTATAGGTGCATGTAACTTCCCCCAGATCCCTGGGAGGGCCTGTCTGAGTCATTGAGTAGGTCCCTGGTCAGGCAGTCCTAGCCCTGGACCAAAGCTGAGAGAAGCTACAAATGAGTCACAGAGTTACTTCAGTTTCCACAGCAAAGGCTACAGTCTACATAACTGCCTTCTGGAGTACAGATGGAAATGTCTCCAGGACCAACTACTGATTAAAGGATTATTTTTCAAATTTAAAAGACTTTCAAAATTAAAAGAAAATTTCAAAATCCCCAAAATATTAGGTTTATTTGACAGCTCTCAAACCACAGCTGAGAGGGACTGGAGCTATTTTAGCCAGCTTTTTCACTGATGTGACCAAAGATCTGATGAGAACAGTTTTAGAGGAGGAAAAGTTTATTTGGCACTCATAGTTTCATAGGTCTTGGTCCACAGATGGTCAACTCCATTCTTCAGGGCCCAACTAAGGCAGAACATCATGATAGAAGAGTGTGGTAGAGGAAAGCAACTCAGGACATGGCACCAGAAAGCAGAAAGAGAGAGAATTTCCTCTCCATGGACAAAATATAAACCCCAAAGGCACATCCCCAATGACCCACCACCTCCAAGCATACCCTATCTGCCCATAGTTACCACCCAGTTAATTCTTATCAGGGGATTAATGCACCAATTAGGTTAAGTTTCTCATAACCCAAACACCTCACCTCTGTACTTTTTGCCTTGTCTCACACATGCGTGTTTTGGAGACACCCAATATCTAACCCATAAAAGGGGCCAAGTTGCACATTCATTTCAGAAGCTTCAATGGGGTCATTTCAGAATCAAATAAGTGCATCTCTTTCCCAGGCCCTGGGAAGGCAGCACTGCCCTCATACCACAGCTGAGGGAAGCTGGAGCTCAGTTACAGGGAGGGCCATTGCAGAAGCTACAGCTGGGACCATGGTCAGTAGCCCTGTCACCCAAGGTACAAGGAAGCTGGCTTTTTTGGCAGATGGTCCTGGTCAATGCCTAGCAGGGCTGCACTGAATTCAAAATTGATAAGACTATCTCTAGGTCTGGAGGTGGGACCCTGGTCGTCAAGTTTGCAACCTGGTCATCAAGTTCTGCCTTCTCAAATGGGCCCTCCTAGGTCTCAGTCTACAGTAAAATTTTGCTATCTCCTACCCAAATCCTCAAGCTCCCATAAAGGCACTTCCATCTATGAGTGTCTGTGAAATTTGTGTTGCTGTGAAGATAAAGGAGTTGGAGGGATGGCTGACCTCCTAGTCCACTATCTTGCTGTCATTACCTCAGAAAAAAACAATTATTGTGCTCACTAATATGCTTTCTTCTTCAGTCTGAACTTCCATATACTTTCTCTTTTGGACTATATGAATGGAATTAATTCATTAATTCACTAAATGTTTGTTATTCGATATTCAAAGGCCTACAGTTTTCTGGCATTAATTTTTCACACTTCATTCTTATTGACTTAGAGATTATGATTTGACAAAATGGTCAAAATTAATTTTTATTGTTTGGAGTTTTTCCTGGGGGGTGGATGGTAACCAGAAATTGAACTCAGGGGTACTCAACCAATGAGCTATATCCCCAGCTCTGTTTTGTATTTTATTTAGAGACAGGGTCTCACTGAGTTGCTTAGCACCTCACCATTGATGAGGCTGGCTTTGAACTTGCAATCCTGCTCTCTCAGCCTCCCAAGCCACTGGGATCACAGGTTTGTGCCACCATGCCTGGCTAAAATTAATTTTTAAAGAAAATTAGTATGAATTTATTCTTCTTTCTTCATCTTCTAAAGATGCAACAATCCCATATCACACAAAGAGAATTTGTAGAAGGAACTGGGGAAGGAAAACAAGAAGTAGAAGACTTTTCTAGTGAATGTGGGGTTTTATTTGCCTCTCCTTTTTTTAATGTGTGAAGAAGTACTTTGCAGTGTCTCGGAATACATGAAGATGTTGAATGTTTCGTCTTATTGACTGCAGAAGAGTCAGGAAGGAGGGGTTTATTTTGCTTCACTTTGCCTTGTGTTCATTTTTCCTGTTGCATAAGCTGCTTTATCGACATTAAATTTAGCCTCTAGGGATGTTTTGCATAACACAGAATTATAATCTAGTATCTAAAATAGTTGCAAACCATAGTTTCAAGTACATTAAGAAGATGAATCATTTCCTTAACAGGAACCCCCATATTACTTGAAATGATTACTTGTGAGGCAGAAGCAATGCATAATTAAAGCCTCATGTGACATTAAAAAAAAGAAATCAATGAAATTTAAATAACAAATGCTTCTTCTGTTCTTTGTGGAATAAAGGAGAAATCTGCAGCTTCTTCTTATTTTCATTTTGAAATGAACAGACCTTGAGCTCCATAACTGTATTCTAATAGTAAGTAGAAATATTTCAGCACAGAAAGGAAAAAATGAGCTGGGGCCAATTTATTTCACTTTGGATCCTTTAAAAACTGTTACTGGGTATGCACTATTGGTACTGAACCTGTTTTATTTTTATTTGAGTTTTTCTCTGTGTGTTCATATATGCACACAGGCTTACATTTGCTTTTACCTCTCTTAAAATACATTTAAAATCATTATTTTATGCCAACTCAGAGCAACAAGGGAAAAGGAAAAGGGGCTAAGTATTTCTAACACATTCGAGTTCATAAAATTCTTGGATTTGTTTTTTCCAGGCTTTCAGTCTCAACAACTACCCCAAGTACCATAGTGAATACTAATGAAATCTAATAGAAATCATCAATCATGGTCCTTTCCAAGCTAGGGACATAACCATGTGCAAAGTAATAGTCCCTCTGGCTTAATGAAGCCTTCTTAAAGAAAAACTATTTGCATTCAAATTCAGATGAACTAGGAGAGAGCTTGTAAAGGAAGAAAATAACAGTCCTCAGAAGCTAGGCTGCACAGTTTTTAAGGGCAGATACTGTTGCAAGGAATCACCATCATCTTCCTTCTTTCATCACACTGGGATGCTTCATCTCTGTCCTGGGCACATGATATCTATTGAACAAAGCAGACTAAACAGCACAGGAGATAAAGTCTTAAACTGTAGAAATAGAAAGTGAAAAATTATACACAGCTAGATTTAATAAGATCTGGATCAGTGAATATTTTTTCTTCTTCAATCCTTGAGGTTTGCTGCCAGCCTGTGGAATTCAAATGAATGGATTCTAGGACTCACCCTCTTCTCTCTAGGACTCACTCTCCTTTTTCTGCCATGTTCTTTAACTATGTTTCCACATTCTGTGTCTCTCTCACTTCTAATGAGAAAACTCAGGAGTGGTTTTAGAGCTCACTAATGTGGGGACCAAACTTGCAGAGAGTGGCATTATTTTAAAGTAAATCAATTGCCCACTTTTGCAGACTATCACAGCAGATGTATCCCTGAATGTGGATACAAAACTCACTCAGCTGCCACTGAACCTTCAAGAGGATGTCAAGAGAGTCTCCAAATAACATCAAATTGTAATGTGTTATAAAGTTAAAAAAGAATCTGTAATTTATACATATGGTATTTCTTGTAACCTGCTCAGCCCTCTCCTATCATTCAAGGCCTTTCTGAAACCCCAATTCAGTCCAAATCTTTTCCAAACTGTATTCAAATAATAAAAGTGATTATCAGAGAAAAGGTATACTCACATTTTATCTGACAATGTATTTAACCACAAGGGCAAAGCTTGTTTGAGACAAGGACCATATATAAATTTAGTTACTAAATTTATTCCATATGTATGTGAATTTTTGTCTAATTGTATTTATTTTTAGTCTCACCATGTACAGTTGAGATTATGAGCTTTTTCAGGAAAAATCATTTGAACTAAATTTCTGCATATATCTGAGGATGGGGATACAAAGAAGTATGATATACTAGTGACATAGCGTTGACTATATATAGCTCTGAATGATAAATAACCACAAAATCTCAAGAGCAACCAACTGTGAGTATTGATTTCCCATTTGATCTACATGCCTGCAAGCATGGTGCCACTGCAGCATGAGCATCTTTAGAGTTGTGGGACTTTGTTCCTCAGGGTTCTTAGGAGAGCCAAGGCTGAAGGCAAGTAGTTACCTGGGGTACATTCTTCTCATGCAAGAGCTATGAAGCTCCCAGAGACAAGCCAAACTATGTGATTCTCTGAAGGCCAGCCTCAGTCTTGAACACTGTCCCTATTGCAAATGTCCCTCTGGATAAATAATGTCTGTTGGCCTAACACAATATCAGTTGATCAGAGAAGTACATTACTGACATGGAAGGAGAGGAGCACAAGAGGTGAATATATATTGGAAAATATTGTAAATCTAACATATTCCATACTCTTACTTTAAAATGTTCATATTCTCCTTTCACTTGCAGAAAGCTTACTACCATTCCAAGAATCCCCAACATCTACTCCCCAAAGTCTTATCCAAACTTTGCATCATGTTTGAAGGCTAGATATAGCTTCTCCTGATGCAGAAACCTATCAACCAAAAAGTAAAATTAATATATATACATATATTACATATATACATATATTACATAAACATAAACACACACATACACATAAAATAAATAAAAAATTTTTAAAATTCATCTGCCCTTACAAATGCAACACTTTATAGTGGAAAAGTGACACAATAATTCCAGAAAATACTTCCACATAAAAAGGGATACTTGGACATTTATCCTGAAAAATGCAGACTGCTCTATCCAAGTGCTAGTTCAGTCCCTTGATACACTGTTTTCTAAGGTTCTGTTTCCCCTTCTGGAAGATTCTTTATATTTCAAAATCCTCTGATACTGCTTCAAAAGAAATCACATACTTTCTGTTTCAGTTATTTATTTCTGTGTAACAAATTACCCCCAAACCCAGTAGACTTAAAGGACAATAAGTTACTATTTCTCATAATTCTATGGACTGCCTCAGTTTAGCTGAGTGGTTTTCCTACTCCATAGGTTTATTCATATGACTACATTAGGTGGGGAACTTAGAGCTGGGGAGTCCAAGATGGCCTCACTTACAAGTCTGGAAGTCAGTTAGCCCAACTAGATTCTCTTCTACATGACCTATTTATGAGGCTCTTATCATTGAGGGAAATTGTGTTATAGCATGCAGTAAATTAGTATGATCCTTTTAAATATTGCTCTTAAACCTTGTTAAATTAGATTAGAGTAAATTAGATCCAGGGTGTAACTCCATTAGTGAAGCAATGCCCCTCACAGCTTCTAAGTTCTCTCTGCTCATGCTGGTGGGAATGTGAATATTCTCAGAACCTGAGCTCTGGGAATTGTTCAGAATAGTACTTTCCTGCCACTGTGTTCCCTAGTTTGATGGCATTTAATGAAGATCATAAAAATTAGAATTCAATCAAACTATGGGAGCCCTTCTCCACTCCACAAGATGCCCTATGCAGTTGCTGCCTATTCCATATTTTACCCTGGAAAACATATTAAGTTCAGACTCCCTGAACTTCCATTTCTGTATCTTCAACTCACCCAAACAATTATGTTCAAAACAATCACGTTGCCACCCACTGCAGAAAAAATCATTTGAACTAAATTTCTGCATCTATCTTAGGATGGAGATACTTCTAGTGCAGTCTAGAAACTGCTTCCCAGGAAGGAAGCTGGGGAAAGCTTAGAATGCCTTCTGTTGGTTCCTTCCCTCATGGATGACACTTCCTATCGTCCAGTGTGCAAAAATAGTTGTTTCATACATCTTGTCTGTTTTCAAGTTGGTCTGAACAAAGGGTAACTAGCCCTTCATGGCTGGAGCAGAGTAGGATTCCCTTAATTAAGTCTTTTAGTACTCCATTTTATCTGCCCACTTGGCTCATTACCTATAACTCTTTGTCTTATTTTTGATCATAACTTTAGAGTCTTTAATATGTAACTCTAGCTTACCTTAATATTGTTCCACTTTATGTATAATGCAGGAACTGACAACAATATACTTTAAATCCCACTTCTTGTTTTCTGTTATTGTTTTCATTCAACACTGGAATAAAGCCACCCCAACCATTTAGGCTTAATTTTTTTCATTAATATTTTTTCCTATTTTCAATACAGCATTATAATATTTGCCTAATTTTAAATAGATTATCTTCTTTAGCAATAAAGATATGATAGAAGGAGAAAAAAAAATCTTTGTATTTATCCACATATTGGCCATTTCTAGAGCTCTTCATTCCCCTATGTAGATTCCAGGCTTCTTTTTCATGTTCTTTTTCTTCTTCCTGATGAACTTCTTTTTACATTCCTTGTAGTTCATATCTGATAGTCACAACTTCTTCCACGCTTTGTTTATACAAAGAATTTTAATATCACTTTGTTGTTAAATATAAAATTTTGTATTCATCCTTTTCCTTCTGCTGTTGAACACTTCAACTTGGTTGCCTGACATTTTAGGATAAATTTTATTCATTATATATTTTTTCCTATTCTTTACTTTTCATCTTGCATGTGTTCCAATGGAGAAGATTGGAGTCATTCCTACCTTTGTTATTGTGGACATAATGTGTCATTTTTCCATCATAATAGGATGTAAAAATATTTTAACCTTATTCTAAAAATGTATGCACTATTTTTCTCTATCCATACATGTAATCAAATTTTGCTTTTTTATGCAATCTGACAAGACTTGCCTTTTGATAGATGTGTTCCCATTAAATTAATCTGGTTATCTTTATTACTGTTTCTTTTGTTCTACTATTTTTTATGTTTTTTAATTAATTGCATAGGTTTTGTAATTCATTGTTAAGTGTTTATTGGTTTTTTACTATTTTCTGACTGCATAATTTTTATTGCTTGCTCCAGAGATTAGAATATGTACCTTCAATTTTTGAGTCTACATAGTAATTAATGGCTTATCACTCCAAATAAATCATAGAAAGCTTGCAAACATTTTGGCTCATTTGTTCCCCTCCCTCAGTCTTTTATGCTATCTTGCCATGTTTGACATTAATGTGCACTGAAAACTTATGATAAAATACTTTTGTATTAAACAATCGTGTATTAAAAAAGGTGCATTTGTCTTTTACATTTTTAAACATTTTCATTTCTAACATTTCATATTTCTTTCTGAAATTCTAATTTTCCATCTAATATTATTTCACTTCAACTTTCAGGACTTTCTTAGTATTTGTGTATCTGAAAATAACTTTCTTTCATCTATGTTATAGAACAATATTTTTCTGGATTTTAAGAACAATCCTATTTTTTTCTTGAATAGCTAAAGATGAGGAAGTCCTCATACAGAGTACTTCTGAGGGACTAAATCAAGAGATGTATTGAGCATTTTGAGTTTGAGATATTTAAACCTCCAAGTAGATATATTCATATATGTGGTGGTATGAGAGAGCAGTCAGAATTGAACATACAAAATTAGATGTTATCCTCTGTATCAGATAATATTTAAAACTGTGAGACAAAAGGAGAACATGAAAGGAGTAAGTGTTGATAATGAAGTGAAGGAGGCTACGAACTGTTCAACATTAAGCAATCAGGAAAAAGAAGATGTAGCAGCAGAAAGTGACAAGGAGCAATCCACGAGTTAGGTGGAAAATCAATAGTTTATGGTTTTCTGCCAGCTATGCAAATAGTGAGAATTAGAAAGAAAGAATCCTCTTTGTCAAGTGCTACTAATAGGAATGATGAAAACAGACAATGACCATTAAAAGTATCAGAATGCAGATCACTGGCAATCTTGGAGGTGGTAGAAGTATAAAAGTCTGTTTGGAGTGATTGATTAATTTTTGATGATGTCGTAAATGCCTTACAGTGGCCACAAGAACATGATGTGTAAATAATATATTCTTATTTATAGTTTATAATTTTTACACTATATGGTTGGATTCATACCCAATCAGCAACCTCTAACTCTTTGAGATCTGTGCTCCATTCCAATCCCTGAAGATGTATCACATGAACATTCTTCCTCTGATCTAATTGATGTATCAAAATGGGACATGTGTTATACAACCCAACTCCATCAGATTATACTCCTCATAAATTTCTGGTAACCATCAGAGATATTAATTAGGTTGTGTTGATTTGGATTGAGGAATAGTTCTTATGCTACATAGAATTACTAAGGGAAAAAGGAAAAACAGGAATAGGTACATAAACAGAGAAAGCTCTTACTTACTGATGTATTTCCATTTCCAATTCCAATTTTGATTCCTCAAGAACTTCAATTGTTTTTCCTTTCACTACGTTTGAAGTGGTCTTATGTCTTCATGGTTCTCTCTGTCTCTTTCTCCCTATGTGTGCATCTCTCTCTCTCTCCCTCCATCCTTCTCCCCCACTTCCCTTCTTTCGGATTCCTTTATTTGCAGTCTAAAAATATATATCAAAGTCACATTAATATAGAGACTTACAGTTTGCAAAGTACTTTCATGCACAATATCTCATTTGACTCATAAAATTCCTTTGTCTGAACTT
This sequence comes from Geosciurus inauris, assembly GCA_004024805.1. Classification (NCBI taxonomy): domain Eukaryota; kingdom Metazoa; phylum Chordata; class Mammalia; order Rodentia; family Sciuridae; genus Geosciurus; species Geosciurus inauris. Next base: position 60,242 of record PVHX01003545.1, read on the forward strand.
AAAGAATTTAAGTCAATGCCCTAAAACAGTACAACTGGTAAGTCGTGATTCCAGACTTAATCCAAGAAAAGCAAGTTTTTGCCAACATATGCACTGCTTTCTGAGCACAGTGATGGAAAGCCCCAAATATTTCAGGCTTGTATGTCTGATTGAGGCATTGGTGACATACAAAATGTTATAGTTTGTATCTGGGAATGTTTGCCAAAGCCTCATGTGCTCAAAGCTTCGTCCCAATTTAGTGGTGCTGTTAGAAAGTGTTGGAATCTTTACAAGGTTGGGCATAGTTAAAGATGTAGGTCACTTTAAAGTGTTTATTTTGTCCCTAGCTGCTACTTCTTGCTCAATTTCTCTCTGATTCCTGGCTGCCATGATATGAGCAATTTTTCTCTGCCACATATTTCCCACCATGATATTCAGCCTCACCACAGACCCAGAGTCAATGGAATCAAGTGAACATAGAATGAATGATACCTCTGAAACCATGAGCCAAAGTAAATATTTCCTCCTTTGAGTTGTTCTTCTTATTTTGTCATAGCAAATGTTTTCGTCAGCTTTTTCACTGTTGTGCCCAAAAGACCTGATGAGAACAATTTTAGAGGAGCAAAAGTTTATTTGGGGCTTATGGTTTCAGAGATCTCAGTCCATAGGTGGCTGAAGCTGTTGCTCTGGACCCAAGGTGAAGCAAAACATCATGACAGAAGAGTGTAGTAGAGGAAGGCAGTTCAGGACATGACAATGAAGAAGCAGAGAGAGATTCTGCTCACCAAGGACAAAATATGTACCCCAATGCAATGCCCCCCAGGACCCACATACCCCAGCCACACTCTACATGCCTACAGTTGGCACTCAGTTAATCCTATAGGGTGGATTAACACATTGATTAAGTTAAATCTCTCCTAACCCAATCATTTCACCTCTGAACTTTCTTGCATTGTCTAACACCTGAGCTTTTGGGGGCCTACTCATATCTAAATGATAACAGCAAGAGAAATCTAACACAGAAAAACAGGACACTTTTTACATATTTTAAATTAGTCTATACAATTAGGAACATTTGCCTCAGTTTATGACTGTTCCACCAATTAAGTCTTCTGACGTAAAATTCAGTTTTTCACAGGGAAACAAGGAAATGCAATTGTGATGGTTGGGTTCCCTCATGATCAATTGGACTGAATTCAGTATAATCTGTTTTAATAGCTAATAGAAATGCATGTGCATATTTATTCCAATAAAAGATGTGCTATGGTTTGAATATGGTTGGTTCCCTATAAAACTTGTGTTGAAATTTGATTCCTGATGTAACAGTGTATAGAAATGGTATTGTCTTTAAGAGGTGTTCAACTTGTGAAGGTTTCTACCTGTATGAAGGAATTAATGTCAGTCTTTCATGATCAGTTTAAAACCCAAGGGAGTAATTGAAATCTTGTTCTCATGGGATTGGATTAGTTTACATCAAAATATATTATTATAAAACAAGGATGCTTCTTCAGGCTTTATCTCTTTTATACAGATTCACTTAAATTTTCACCTCTTGCCTTATGATACAACAGGAAGCTTACCAGATGCTGGTGCCATGCTCTTGCACTTCCCAGCCTCCAGAACTGTGAGACAAAATCCACCTCTATTCTTTTTATATCATCTAGTCTCAGGTATTGTGTTATAACAACGGTAAGCAGACTAGGTATTTATCATTGTGGATACAGATACTTTTCTTGAAAGTATCTAAACAACTGGAAGACAGATGTGACAAGAGAAAGATAAATCACAAACCATTTGAGAACATGAAAATGACTAGCATTCCTGAGTGGATTGTGCAGTTATTCAAATTGCTAATTTGCTGGACAATAATAAGACTAGAGGATACAGAAACTATATAGCTAGGTTTCTATTAGGAAATAACAGTGTTAATTTACCAACTCTCTCCTACTACATCAATTCAAATCCATTGATGTGTTCCCATCTGCAAGTTAACAGTGCAAACATTTATAAAAAATTTTTTGATTCCAATCATAGTGCTAGAAGCAAGAAACTACAATGTTTAATCATGTAATGGGGAAAGCAGAAAAAAGTAATAAAAGAGGGAAAGCAAAGCTTCAAATGTGTGTATGTATACATTGTAATTCAGTCAGGTAAAATGTTTTGTATCTTACTTCAGGCTTCACACTTTACAATGAATAAAGTGTCTAAAACCATCACTCTTGATATTTTCACCCAAAGTACTTATTTTTAAAAAATTTTTTCCATATTTTATTGCTGCATTAAAATTATATAGAATGTGGGACTTGTTACTTATGTGCACATGCACAATATTTTGACCAATATCACTTCCCAGTAGTTTTAATAATTCATGTTGATATTAGGACTTATTTTATTCAAGAAAAGTATCTTCAAGTATTGGTGCAATACTTACTAGGATTTGGCTTCACATAGCAAAATATTTCTCTCCCTGGAAAACTTTAACATATTAATATATGTTAGAACATATTAACCAAGTTTTCAGTATTAACATATGAGCACTCCTAATAAAATCATAGAACTTTAGGAATGGAAGATTTATTACCTGTGTATTGTTTCCCTAACATTATTTTTTTAATGTATTTTTAAGTACATACATTCATTTTCCAGCATTTACTTCCAAGACTTTCATTGGGTTTTTAGAGTCTGTGATTCAAAAATTATCCAAAACTCCAACGTAAGTCTCCTGTTGTGCAGAATAATGCACTGATAAAGTTAATCTGCTGTTTATACAAAATTCAACAAGACTCTTTAGAAAGAGAATATTTATTCACATATCTTGGGAGATTGCTATTTACAAATTTCCCTTGCTTGGTCACGAATCACCTTTAAAATTTGTGCTTAGACAATGCCATCACCAATCAAAATGCATGCACAGAGGCAAGGGTAAGAAATGTGACTCTCAGGCCATTTCAACAGACTCAAAGGTCATCAGTTATATAAAATACAAACTTCCCTCTCTGGGACAGAATATTTAACCAACTGTCTGAATAAGATATGCCTTTCATCCTGCTGGTTCCATGAGTAAATGACACCAGCCTGTACCTATATGCACTTGTTCTTTTCTAAAATATTCATGCGCTATTTTGTGAACACATTCTTACTAGACTGCTTCAGGTCATGATGTGGAACAAGAGCCATGGTAAAGTCCTGTGTAATTATCCAAAATGATGAGTATTATATTTCATTTAACTTCATTATTATATTTTTGAGTTCTAGATGTGATTCCTCATATAAAACTAAATGCATCAGTTAAATATTTATAGGTGCTTTCATTATAATTAAGAACTTGTCTATGAACAAAATTCAATTTCTATGGATTTAAACCTCAAAATATAATCACTCTCCTGTCATTTGTAAGCCTTAAAGTATTAATGGGAATTTTGTTCACAAACTTCTGTCGGAGATTTCCAAAACCACCAAACAGCCTCCCAGGTTTTTAAAAGATAGTCTTTTGACTACATAGAAAAATGCAGTCTTTTCATGAATAGAAATGTAGTCTATTAGATGGATTACCTAATACTAAAAAAAAAGAAAAGAAAATGAAGGTTACTGTCATAGCTATAGTATAAAATTCTAGTATATATCAGAGTACTGTAGCAGAAAAGAAAAGTAGTTTGTCCTAGCAACCTTGTAGCAAGAGTAACTTGTTCCATCAGAAGGTACATGATATACAAGACTCATCCTTTTTACTAGGAGTACCAGAAACCAAGAGTATTACAAAAAGAGACAGAGAGAAGAAACCAATATTAGTTAGTACATCTGTCAATGAATCTGTTAGAATTAGCCATAACTCTACAGAAGAAAAACATTAGAAGCCTAATTAAGTCAAATATGATAGATGTGAACAAAAGAACATAGTTCAGAAATTAGAAGAAATGAACTGGATGTGTAAATGCAATATAAGTAAATCATAGAAAAAATAGTGGCAGATGAAATTGTAGTAGACAAAACAATAACTACAGCATATAAATATAAAAATACCAAATTTAGCATTACAAATTTGCAAGGGTACCTGGGTTTTGAAAGATTTATTCAAGTGACTTCTCTGAAGCAGACATAAATGATGGGGAACAAGAATAAAAGGAAAAAGACAAAAGGTAGATGAAGATAGATGATATTATAGATGACACATAGGAGAGGTTTATAAAGGAATTATATTGGTTAAGTCTCATGAATAGAAACATCTGAATGGTACCACTGCATCTAAGTTATATGAAAAACAAGACATTCTAGAAGAGGAGGAGGATGCTAAGAAGAAAAACAGTGAAGAAGAAATTAAACAGTTCTTTTTTCCTCTAATATCATCTATCAGGGCCATGGGAGGAACTTACAATAGAGGGGAAATAACATATCCGTGATTTTGAAATACAAAGATGGCTTTTAATAAAGGATCTGTTGTTATAAATGACTCATTGCAGGAGATAATTACAGACACTCCTTAATAGTTTGCATATATTGGGTATGGAAGGAGTATATAAAATGAGTAAAATAGACCCTCAATTATTAGATTGAGATGAGCTTGAAAGAAATATTTACAGCAATACAAATCTCTAAAAGAAAGTAATCTATAGGAGCTTCAAAATCTTACAAATTAAATATCTGAATCAATAGGGGTATGAAGAATTGACCAGAGTTAAAATTGCAACTCATATTCTTTAGGAATAAAAAGCAGATACAGAAGACAGTGTACCTTAGTAAAAACAAGCAAGCAAACAAGAAAATACTTTCCATTGAATCATCTTGAGAAAAGTGATCAACTTTGCTAAGATGTAACCTAAAGAATATAAATCTAAATTTTGATTCTGTCACTAGTTTAATTCTTGTTCTGCCATAGGGAAAATGTAGCTAACAATTTTCCAGGAGTATTCTGATGCTGCAGAGAATATTTTCAACTCTTTTGGGGATATGGCCAACTCTTAGCCTAGATACAGCTGTTCTAGGTTTAACAAAGCATTAGGAAGCATTTGAAAAATAGAAGTTTCTAGCAGTGCCTACTGCAAAATAAGATTCATGTCACTTCACACAGTCAAGAAGATTTTGCAGATATAGTTAAGTTACTAATCAGTTGTCCTTAAAACAGGGAGATTGCTTGGATTTGTTGGGTGGCCTAATGTTATCACAGGAGTCCTTTAAAATGAGAGGCTTCTTTCTGGCATAAAAGAAAGTTAAGAGCGATGCAAAGTACAGGAAAGATATGGCATGCCATTGCTGGCTGGAAGACAGAAAGAGCCACAGGACAAGGAACACAAGCAACTTAAAGAAACTGAGTGCTCTCCAGGTGACAGCCAGCAAGGAAACAGGGACCTCAGTCCTATAACACTGAAGAAATTAATTCTTCCAACAACTAGACTGATCTTAGAAGGAAATTCTTTTAAAAATACACAGATAAAAGCTCATGCTTGTCTATGCTGTTATTTCAGCCTTGTGATTCCCTGAGTGTGTACCTTCCAAGCCCATCTGTACTTTTGAATGACAAAACTATGAGCTAATAAAATCACTAGGTTTATGATGTTTTGTTATGTTGCAGCAGAAAACTAGTATGCCATAATCATATCCCTGCCACTATTTGTGGGGTATTTTCAGGCAATATGATAACATATATCCATGTCTCCTGAGCAAGAGAAGTTGTATATCAAATTAATAACTTTAGCTATCACTTTGAGCACACAGAAAGAACATGGCAGACAAAGACTTTTCCATGAAGAAGGAATTAATTAATATTTTAATCCAGTATTCTTAGGAAATGTGATGAAAACTAACCAGTTATTGATGACTATAAGTGGAAAAGTTTCCCAAATTGGATGAATCAAATATTTATTTCACTGGACTTGGCTATAGATAACCATTTTGGACTCCAGCTGATGTTTGAAAATTAATTAAAAAATAATTTTGAAATAATTTATGAAATTACCAATAAAATTCACCAGAAACAGCACTGTGAGGCAGAAACCACATTCAAGACTAGAAATACATCAGGTCTAGTGCTGATTATACAAATAAGAAATTTATGTGCTCTTGGAGAAGACATCTAACACTTGAAGTTTGCTTCTCTCTGTAATAAATGTAAACTAAATTCCCTCTGAGATCTCTGTGAATTCAACTTAATATCTATACCAAGGAAGAACTGGTTAGAAAGCAAAGTAAATCTTTGAACAGAAAATGATTTTAAAAAATTAGTAACTATTTTACTGTATTAGATTTAAAATATTTATTCTGGCAAATGTTTTGAACAAATTGGGTTGACATACATATATGAGACCTTTGTGAAGACATTAAGAAATATACTGTTTAATAGGCTATTTGAAAGTCCTTGAACATTTTATTTTCAATATCAGGTAAAATCTTTATAAGGAACTATATAGAAAGCAGGAAAAGAGGTAGATCAGAAAGAAGGTAAAGAATTGAAGGAACAAAATATGACCCTGCTTGGAGATTATCTTAAATCTCCTCAGATCAGAGAACACCAATTTAACTAGTCAAGTGAGAAGAAAATCTCAGGGGAAGAATAAGAAAGAAATTAGGATGAAATAGTCATAGAAAAGGAGGAAGGATGAGAATATTTTTCATGCAAGAGAGTGAGTCAGCTGGGAAATAAGAAAGGGCTGTTGGAGTATAAATAATAGTTTAGATTATCATCTTCAGGAAAGAATTTGTCAGACTTCAATGGGCAATGGGAACTTTATCTATTATAACTCTCTCTCTCTCCTAGGTTGAACTTCTGGAAATTTTTGACTGCAAAGGATTTCCTTGAGAAAATAACAACTATCATAGATCTGTCAACTTGGTGCCAGCATTCAGACAAAAATAGTCAATATAAAAATGAAGTGCTTTTAGGAAAGTTGCCTGGAAGGAAAGAATTTCTCAGAACATTAATATCAACTACCTTCTGTCAGTAAGGTTTGCCCACTTTGGATTGAACTCTGATATCTGTCAAGAATTCTAATGTTAACCTGTAGTTTCCCAATGGGAAAAATATTATGTTTCCCCTGCCACCCCTGAAAGTTCTGCCTCAATTACAAGGGAGCTGAAAAGGAGGCTACTCCTTCTTTGAAATATCATTTACCACTAAGACTCTCAAAGAAGTGAAATGCCCCTAATCATTATTAAGGCAAAGAGCAGAAGAAAGAATTTCCAGTAGACATAATTTGCAAATTTTCTCTTGCCCCACTAACCTGTTTAACTGTCAAGCATTATTAGTTACTAAGATAGAAGTCACAGCCTCCAAAAGTATGATATTCTGTGTACACAGCTATGATACAGATCAGTCAACACACAGCCTACAGAAAGATGATAAAGAAACATATCGTTATCATTTCTACATTGCAAATATAAAAAATGCTGCTGGTCTAGAACTTTACAATGACATCAGGAAACTAACTGAAATTTTTATCTCCTCATGTCCTGCATTGAAGAATGTTAATTTTCATTGTAGGAGGAAGTTTAGAATTCATCAGTCTGTACAGAACCACATGCTATCTATCACAGTTGACTTATCCTCGTCTATTCCATTATTTTATGTATGCCCACACACTGAGATACAGTAGTTTAGAAAAAAACAGGAAACTACTACTTAAATAGTAATTCCTATTCCAATAAGGAGGAATGGGAAATAAAAAGCATTGCTAATTTCTAGAATATATCAAACCTAGACAGACAAGAAGAACTTCCAAATCCGGGAGAGGAGGAAGTTCTTTGAGAAGGAAGTCGATAGCTGGCTCCACAATGGAGGAGGATATCTCCTGGCATCTTTTGCTATGGATAAAGTAGCATCATGGAACCAGTCCATTGTCACAGCCCACTTTCCCTGGTATTGGCTGGGTGTCTCAGGGAATACCTCAAAGACTGAAGAGTCACAGCTATTTCAGACAACCTTAGGGATTTATTTAACAAAAGAGTAGGCTTCCCAGTATGTAGTAATTAACAACATAGACTTTTGATGCCAAATAGACCATATAATCAAATCATGGCTCTGTCGTCTCAACTTATTTTCTATAATGTGAGAGTAATAAAAGCAACCTCCCGAATGGGTTAAGGATTAAATGAATCTGTATATGACAAGCAGAACATTACATTATGGTACGTGCTATATAAACTGTAGCTATGATTTCTATACTTAAGTATATGATAACTATACTGTTACTATCTCTGTCAGAAAAATCAGTAGCAGTAGCAGGAAACATATTTACAGAGGAGATCACATTTGTGTATTTCTATGAACAATCATAAGGCTACAGTGACTGGGGCAGAGAGAAGCATGACATAAGATAAAATGAGAGAAGTGGGCAATGCCTAACTTACCCTGTGAAGACGTTCGGTTTCATTGTAAGATCAACAGGAAGACAAAAATGTTTGAAATATGAGAAAGACAGGATGTTATTTAAGGTTTTAAAAGTTCATGATGGACACTGTATGAAAAAGGAACAGTACTGGAAGGGTGAATTTGAAATTTATAGCAATCAACAAAAGAAATGGAAACCAGACAAATTACATATTTAATAATAACAAAAAGATTTAAAAAGTAGACCAAAAGTTCAAGAAAAAAATGTTTCCTGACATTTCAAGCAGACAAGCATAGTTCAAGGGTCTTTACTACATAAAAATCCACATAATTTTCTAAATATCTCTGTGGATTCTTTTTGTGTAGATCTGAGCTAGTTAGAAGACAGAATTCTTTTTATCTTCTCCTCACCGGCTATATTTTTTCACTTTACCAAAGATTTAGAGTTACATGGATTTTTATTAAAGAACTTTCAAAAGAGACAGAAAGTTCTAGATTGTATATAATGTAGTGCTGAATATCTTGAACAAACACTTGACTAAGTCCTGTTCCAAACCTTCCCAGATAGGCTACTAAGAATGTTCTTCAGATTCCTACAAAACATACGACATTCTTGCCCCTGTTGGCCTGACTTCCTCACCGCTGCCTAGTACTTTGAAATTTTTAGTAGATCTTATTAGGCATAAAGAATTAACTTGATTTCAGTGTCCTTAAGTTGAATATTCATTCATGGGCAAATGGTCAACAAAGATCTTCCAGATACTGAGATGCACTCTCTTTAAAAGGTAGGATAGTGATTTAAAGCATGCAATCCTGATTCAGTGTTTATGGTTCAAATGAAAGGTTCCTTACTTGTGTGCCCTATGCATTTGAGAAGGTGCTTTCCCTCTCTAGGCTTTACTTTCTATACCTTCAAAACGAATAGTGAGGTAAAAATCATAATCTTAGAGGTATAATGAGACATAATTATGAGAATACAAGTAAAGTACTTGGCATAGTACCTGACATATACTAATATGATGAATAACTAATAACTAGATTTGCTGCTATTTTTTTTGTACCAGTGATTCAACCAAGGAGGTGCTTAACCACTACCACTGAGTCACATCCCCAGCCCTTTTTTTATATTTTATTTTGAGACAGGGTAACGTCAAGTTGCTTAGGGCCTCACTGAGTTGCTGAGGCTGGCTTTGAACTACCAATCCTCCTGCCTCAGCCTCCTGAGCCACTGGGATTACAGGCATGCACCACCATGCCTGGCATGATGCTGTTTAAAAAAAATTTAGTTTCTTTTAAATAACTCATAAGTATAAAAGTGAATTTTTTTCTGAAAGGACACCAGGGTGACATTTTCTCAAATCATAAACATTTTCTTTTTTCATACTTTGTTAAAATTAGATTACATATTTACCTTTGGGATCAATAGATGACCCTGTACTATTCTGATAATTGGATTTTCTCACACTTACCTGCTATATAAAGACCACTTGAAGTAAAGAATGGATAAAGAATGTAGGGTCAAAGAAGGCAGTTGCTCCATACAGCAAAGGGTGCCCAAGAAATAGACTGAAGTCATAAAATTAAGTCCAAATTCCAGTTTGTCACCTACTCTGCAATTTTAAGCACATGACTTAACCTTTCAGAGCCCTGTTTTCTCATTTGTAAGATGTGATTGCCAGAAGTAAATTCTTTCCAAAAAACAGGACTTCAATAAATACTTTATAAATTAAATTGAATGTCAGCTTTTAATGAACTATACACACACAGTTTTCCAGGTTCTTGAAAAACAATTTGAGTTTGTTTTTTCATTAAAATAACTTTCCCTCAGAAAATGAAAACAGCTTCTAATATCAGGGTTTTAATTATTTTGATTTGAAATTCCTTGAGGGCAAGGAGATTGCATAAATAACAACAACTCTGATGTGATGCATAACAGTTTGAAAGAAAAAACTTCTGAAGAGCATTAGTTACCCAAAGAGCCCTAGGAACTTTCCCTTACAGGTGTATTACCCTTTTTATCACTTTGGTGTCCTCTTTGAAGTAGATGGATTCTTTTGTCTTTTATTGTTTTGTTTTTGTTTTGTCAAGATAAGTTTCCTTGTGTTCTCTTTTCTTGCCTTATATCATCTCAGTGGAATTATTTTAAACGTAAAGCTCTCATTAAATTTGTGTGAGTTAAATAGTGCCACAAAACCACAGCATGGTAAACTCAGGGTGCTCAGGAAGCATGTATATAGCTTGTTTATCTGCAGATAAGTGGACCTAAACTGGGCTCTGCTCCAAGAGGCTCTCATTTCCCGTCCATCAACAGTTTCTGTGAGACCTGTTCTCCTAGAAATAGCAAAAGTGCTAGAAAGTGAGCACAAACAAGAAAGCTCTGCTGAGGCCTCTGCTGAGAACTGGCACTCTATTGCTGCCACTTTGTCCTGTTGTTCAGGCTCAATCACATGGCTCAGTCCAAAGGGTCATAGAAATACCAGCATCTTCTATAAATTATAAAGCCACAGGACCTAAAGACTGCATATGGGAAAGGAGAAGAACTGAAGTTACTAGCACAGTCATCCACAGTATTTAAACAGGATTCTAAGTGTCAGAGACATTTTCTCTACCATCTACAGGATTCCACTTCACCTTGCCTTTTTCAGGATTTTTCTCTGAGATGGTATGTGATGGAGAGAGCTGTTAGTTTAAAAAAAAAAAAAAAGTAACTCTAGAATAACTAGCTGTTGCTTTTATTTAATAATTTAATGAAATAACTCATAATTTGAAAATAGCAGCTATTCTAAATAGAAAGAAAACACAGAGAGACACACACACAAGGTCACAGAGAGAGAAGCTTGCCTTTTTGAGCCTCTTCTTATTCTTCATTTCTTTCTCTACACTTCGGTGGGATATTTTCAGATTTTGCAAACAGACCATATGCTCCCAAATCCTTAATATTAAAATCTGTCTAATCTTGATTTATTTAAGGTGATATTTATAGTTCTCTATGTACAATATGTGAATAGTTAAGCATTTATCCATGATCATTAGCATCTATTAAAATATTTCCACCAGGTTACATATAGTAGATTTTATCTCTGAGCTATTGCTGCAAGCTGCCATGTGCTAAAGCCATAGATTTTGGAGGGGCAAGGGCACGTATAACATTGATTTTGATTTTTTTCTTATTTTATATGGCTCCCCATCAAATAATAATACTATTTACATTTTGAAAATATACACTAGAGAAAGGGAGGATAGAGTGGGATAGGTTTACAGAAAGACATGGGACATTGGTACAGGATACTTGAGCATTACAAAATTAAGGGAGGGGCAGATGGCTATTGCAAAAGGTGGTAACTCTCATGCTAATTTGTGTTTTGTGTTGAAACTTCAAAAAATATGGATGCTTTATCTTGTTACTTTTTCTACTACAGGTTAATAATAAAATAAAATAATGTTTCCCGGACAGAGTGATGACTTTCAGCTAGGCAAAATAAGAATTTTGAGATGTTAAGCCCTCCAGATTTGCTACAAATATAACATTACATGACTTTCTCATCTAGGTAACTGAAGATTTGATTGTAATTCATTGCCCACTGAGCATATTATGTACTTAATTTGTGCCTATAATAATCCAGGAATTGCCCAGTGTGAAAGCCAACCCTGTGATCCCAGTGCCTCAGAAGGCCTAGGCAGGAGGATTGTAAGTTTGAGTCTAGCATCATCAACTTAGTGAGATTCTGTCTCAAAATTAAAAGGCCGGAGATGTAGTTCAGTAGTAAAAATCCCCTGGGTTCAATCCCTAGTACCAAAAACAAAATAACAAAAAAATATCCAGGAGTCTTAGAAGAATCATTAATATCTTACATATGTGTGGTACATTAAATATTTTTAAAGTACTTCACTTATAGCCAGACACAGTGATGGATGCCTGTAATTCCAGGTAATTCCAGCCTCTGGAGGCTGAAGCAAGAGGCAGGAGGATTGCAAGTTTGCAGCCAGCCTGGGCAATTTAGCAAGACATACGGTAACTTAGTGAGACTCGGTCTCAAAATAAAAAATAAAAAGGACTAGGGATGTAGCTTATTGGTAAAGCATCCCCGGATTTAATCCCCAGTACCAAATAAATAAATAAATTTCACTTATGATTTTGCATTAGATCATAAGATTTTATTAAATCATCAATAATTTTGGTGTTAACAATTATCCCTATGCAGCTCATTTCAGAAACCACATTTGTCAATACTGAGAACTTAAATATAGAAAACCACAGTAATATAACTGTGGTCATACTACTTATTTACCAATGTCCATAGGGTAAGTAAATGGATGTAGGTATGTTTTTATTTGAAAATTAGAAGTAGCTGGTGATGGTCATCAGGCCAAATTGGGCCTATGCACTTGTTTTGTAAATAAAGATTTATTGAAACACAGCCATGTTCATTCCTTTTCATATTGTCATGTCTGCTTTCATGTTACAATGGCAGACACCAATATTTGTGTCATAGGCTGTAGGATCTGTAATGTTCAAATGCCATTTGACCCTTTGCAGAACAAGTTTGCTAAGCCCTGACTTAGAGTATGGTAAGCAGAGTGGAAAGGGTGTGATTCGGGAAAGAAAATCTTTTATACTCTTCAGCTCAAATAAAGCTAAAATATAGAACCATTGAGTATCCTAGAAGGAAGTAAAATAATTCCACTCATGCTTTAAAAATCTGCTCTGAATGCAGAAACCATTAGCAGAAGTGACTCAACAAAAGAGATTGAAGCAACTTATTCTTAGCAACAGTAGAAACCCATCACCACCCTAGGTCTGAAGAGACAAGGGAGGAAAGAATGTTATTAAGAGTCCAAAGAGCCTGGGAAACAGGAAATGAGACATTCCCAACAGGAACTGTCATCATGAAAATGAATAACCACTGCCCAAACTGGAAAGAGTGGGAAACAAATATCCTTCCATTTCTGTCCTGCAGCTCTGTTCTCCTGCTGGTAATATTCATTGGCAAAATGGGTAGCACGGGAGCTAAAGAGGTAGTGCTCAGGATTAAGTCTATGGAAACACAATTTATGGTGCAAAAGGATAGAAAATGCTTCGAATGTGAGGAAGGGGGAAAGAGAAAAATTAGTACAACCACCAGTTGCTAATTCAGGATAATAGGTCTTAGTGAGCTGAGCATGGTGGCGCATGCCTATAATCCCAGCATCTCAGGAAACTGAGGCAGGAGGATTGCAAAGTCAAAGCCAGCCCCAGCAGTTTGGTAAGGCCCTGAGGAACTTGGTGAGACCCTGTCTTAAAATAAAAAATAAAAAGGGCCGGAGACGTGGCTTTGTGGTTAAGCACCCCTGGGTTCAATCCCTAGTACCAAAAAAACAAAAAGAAAACAACAAAAAGAAACAACAACAAAAATTATACGTGTGTGTGTGTGTGTTATGAACACATTCAGATATTCTTATCTCTGAATTTCTTCCTCCTTTCCACTTAATGATTAAGGGAAACAAAGGTGAAAAAAATGTTTAAAGATATTGGCTTAGAATAGTAGTTTTAAAGGGGGTTGTTAAGAAGAGCAAAAAGAACTTGGTAAATGAGAAAGATAGTGACAGATTAATAACAAAGAACAAATTTTGAAATCCAGCTGTCATGAACAGACATCTGTATCATTTTAAACAAAATTGTTTATATATTTAGTTTGATTTATTTACTTTAAATGTGCCTTTTGCAGAAAATCTGATAATATACTTTTTAGATACCTTTACTAAGCTGACTCAATATATCCAAGGATATCAGGATATTCTCTTCTGTTATTGTTCATAATCAGTCAATGGTACTGACATTTAAAAGTTATTCAAGCCAGGAATGTAAGAGGCATTCTTGACATCTTCATTTGTCTTATAAACAATTTGTCAACTATACTTGTTGATTTTACTTTCTAAGTTTATATTAAGGTTCTGTACCTATGTCCATCTCCACTGCCAATACCCTAGAGCTACTTTCATCTCTTACCATGATTCATCATTAACTGATCTCCATTTATCAGCTCAGACCCACACTAATTGTACATTTATTTTTAAATTGTCAAAACTGAAATATCTCCCTTAAAAGTCTCCAGCCACTTTTTGGATGAACTGAAATCCTATAAAACACTGGATCTACATCCTGTTTTCCTGGAAAATTTCTCTCTTACCACTTGCCTTTAAACCTCTGCAGCCTAGACACTGTGCTTTTCAGTTCTTCATGATGGTACTGTACTGGCTCCCTCCATAATGTATCTGCTTGGCCTCTTCCTCCCATCTGTAATTTCCAGCACAGCCACTTTATACTTTATCTAGTCAATTCTTACTGATCCTTTACCTCCCAGTTCGGTGATAGTTCTTCAGGGAAATACTCACTTAATCACTTCCAGATTATTTGTAATATATTTTGTAAACCCATTCTCCTCTTATTTTGCAAGTATACATAGCCAAGGTGACAGCTTGACTAATATCTAGGAATACAACATAAGCTTCATGAGAGTCCAGGCACCTGTTTTGGGTCACCAATTTATCCTAAGCATCTAGGACAAAGTCTAGCATCTAATCTGTACTCAATAATACATTTTATTTATTTTATAAATAAATCAATAAAATGGTGATTTTTACTCAAGCAGAATATAAGTGCTGAGTAGCTAATAGCCAGAATATTCTGGATTTAAGGGGGATTCTAACATTCAAATCCACTCTACTATAGGCAGCTTTGTGTTATTACCAAGGTTAGACTCTGCAAACCAGACTTCCTTTGTAAACCAGCTTTCTGGCAGCAGGGGGAACTGAAGGAAAATTGGAAATCAGGAAAAGAGATTTTCCCCTGCCTGTTAGCTTCCCCCCGGCCCCCTGCTTTTAACTGCTTTAATTGAGAGATAATTGAGATAATACAAAGTGCTATAGATATTTAATGTATGTAACCTGATGTGTTTTTAGATAAGTATACACTATTAAACTATCAATGCCATAAACTTATCCATTACCTCTTAAAATTTCTCCCACTTTATTTCCTGCCTTTTCTCCCCTTTTGTGATAAAAATAATTAATGTAAGACATATACTCCTAGAAAATTTTTGTGTTTATGTTGTCAGTTCACTGGGCCAATGAAATAGCTGTGAACTAGATATGGATTTGCTTTCCTAAATAACATTACCATTTGTGAATATAGGGAATTCCCTATTCTATATAGTCCACCTAAGTTTTTATGATCAAGGGACTCATTTTACTGAAGAAGGAGAGATGGTCAGGTCCACAGATTCACTGGTCTCACCCTGTAACACCTCACCATCTCACCCTAGCCTAAGAACTATAAAAATAGCCAATGGCCAAAGACTCAGTCATGGTGTTGTTCATAAAATAAGTGCCCTGACCTACTGACATGCTATCATATAGAATGCAGATTATCTATTATATCAGAAACCTGTACAAAGTGCTGTTTCTTCCATACCAGAATACACAGGTACAGCTATCAAGAAGTAGAAGTGACTCTCTTTGCTATCGCACCTAAGAACACATTCAGGAAATTTTTCTTCCTGACTCAGAAATTTTGGGTGCTGATGGCTTGGTGTCTTAATTTGCGGGGGGTTAAAGTTTTTACAGAAGACCCAACATAGCTCCGCTTATTTCAAAGTTGAGACAGTCACTTGTCTGTTTGTGGTTCTTTATGTCAATGAATCAATAGGTAGAGAAGGGGACAAAGGAGAAAATTATTCATGATTACTGAGGATAAAATGAATTTTTGCTATACAATGACTGAATTTGAAACACTAGGGATTCTCTGAGATACTTACTACTTCCATATCCAATTATAAAATTTAATAGAAAACCAATGAAGAAAAAAATCATTGGAGATTCCAAATTTCCTGCTACTCGCCAGGTAGAGTCACAACCGTTTAAGATGTTGATGTGGGGGAGGGGGATCAGTGGACAGTGAAATAAGAAAATTATAAATATCAACTAAAACTTCATAGTCATTTACAGAAAAAAGGACTGTAGAAACTGTGCATAGATGCTTCTTTGTTATACCCATTTATGTTGTGTTTGTTAACTAATTCCCTTTTTATTTTCCCTTTCCTCTTATTATTTCATATAAGAATTGAGAGCAGTTTTTGCTACTGCAAATTTATTCTTTAGCTCCTCATATATTCCGATAGAGCTATGACTGAATAAGGGAAGCATCATTATTGCCCAGTGATTGGGATTTTGTAATCTCTAGGGTGGATACATCTTTATTTGTAAAAAGGGTTAGTTGATACCTATTAGAGAGGAGCATAAAGTTGTTCAAATAATTGTATGTGGAGGCTGAATAACTAAAATGGTGAACTGCTCCTGTTTATAAGCTTTGTCTGTGGTCCAAATCTATTCTCTGTCCTCACATTGTAATGCTGGGCTGGGATCCAGTGGCGTAGTAGAGCCAACTCATACCAGCACACAAGGGCCAATTGCTACATTTTCAGCAATTTTAGAGCTGGTTTTTAAATAGTATATATAGATATATATACACACACACACATATGTATATATATATACACATATACACACACACATACATATACACATATATACACACACATATATATAAGCTTGATATTAAATAAATTATACTAAATAAAAAGGAAGTGAATACTCAAAACGTCACTACTAAATTCCTGTACTACATTACACTACTATCTAGATCAAAGTAACATGTATCAGTTGCATCTGCATTGCATCTGACTAATACCTTCGTCCTGTTTCACCATCTTGATATTATTAAACTATGGTGGAAATATTTACACTGTAAAAACAGCCAAGCTCTAAATAAAATACAGCTTTTTCTTTTTGTACAGAAATTTTTAAGCATTTGTCAAGATACCAGTTAAGATTCTGCAAATTACATTTTTCTTTTATCATTAACCATCTTTTTTTTTTTGCCATTCAACCATCTTAATAGGACCTGTCAATAGATGCCATCAGCACAGGGAGATAGAAAGGCAAGAGGAGGAGAGTTTCCTGCTTCCTGTTGGGTGTTCTGGTCACATAGTGCCAATAGAAGCATTTCATCCTGGCAGCAGCAGTTGGCTCTACAGCTTCTTTCAACACTCTGAGTAACAGGTTTCAAAGAGTTACACTTGGAGCTCTTAGAAGGGTGATGAGAAGAATGCCCAGCTCCCAATGTATTTTTCACCTTTGACCCATCTAATCAAGAAGAGACCTTAGCCTGTTTCTGATAGTTTTTACCTACATTGGAACTTATTGAATTATAAACTAGTCACTGTAACATGATATTTAATATAATGTTGGTGGAAGTTATATACTAAATGTACTCGAGTAATAAATTTCTCAACTTTTTGGTACTTTGATGTTTCTCTTCCTGAAACTACTTCTGAAATCACACAGAACTCCCATCTGCAGATAATCAAAAATAATGTTCTTTTGATCTGTTGATTGTTATCCCCACGTTGAAAATACAGCCCATGGACTCCTTTCTTTATGTGAAAGAGTATTCGAAAAAGTAATTACAGCAGTTTATCAACATAAAAGGACTTGTATAAATATTGAATAGCCTCTTTTACATTAGTGAATATTTAAAATTACTGATAATTGGAACACACCTACACAGTGACACAATCACTTCATTCTTATTGTGAAGTATAACACTGAAAGTTGAGCCAGATGGTCTTTTTTTCTTTACTTATTTTTAGTAAGAGTTATAGCTAGTTAGAGATGACTTTTAAGATAATCTCACTTAAAACAAAACAAAACAAAAAAAAAAACAAAACAAAACAAAAAAAAGAAATGCAATCTATTTTATGGAATAAGTGTTGCTAATTCTAGAATTGCAAAATAAAACCAATTAAGGTCTTTAAAAAAGGTAGGAAAAAAAAGATAACCTCACTTAATTATCAACAATACAAAGTTGACAATTAGCCTTTATTTTTGGCCACATACAATACCTTGTTCATATGATATTGATATAGAATAATGTTTTTCAGTAACAGTGCATTTGTATGGGCTTAAATGCATAAGGATAATTTTCTTTTGTCCATGTTGTTAACATCTATTTAAATCCAGTAATTAGCTATCTTTCAAAAGAACTAGTAATAGTTGCTAAATTTACAATATTTTACAAATGACTGTGATTAAGTATAATATAAATATATTCTTTACAAATATATGAATGCCAGCTCTTAGTGATATCTTGGACTTATAAACACATAATTCATTCTTGGGATCATCATACCCCATTTGGCAGAATTCTGTTCCATTTTCTGGAAAAGTAGAGCTTTATTAATATGATGGAAGACTCACTAATATTAGGATAATTTAGTATTTATTTGTCTGTCTTCAAAAGGATATGATACCAAGGCACTGAAATGTCAAATCTCTAAGAAAGAAAATAGCTTGTTATTCACAATTCACGTAGACCAGGACAGAGCTGGTTAAGGGCCCATAATGGATTTAAGAGGAGACTAGAAAATAAATAAGTTTTAATAATATCTTCTTATATATTATGTTAATAATCATGAGTGACAGGAACTTTAATTAAACTAAGCTAACTAAATAATGAAGCGACCTGGTCTATTTGTATTTACTCAGGATATCTAGAGATTCCCCAGGTGCACCAAGTTAGCTTGGCCATATTTCATATTATTAGTAAGATGACAGAAAAAAATTAAAGATACAAGGAAAAATTAGAATGTTAACTTTGTGTTCTTTCTTACTATATTTAATATGAAAACTATCCAAAAATGCATAGCTTGATTTATTATTTTTCAATATTTTAATCATCAAAACATTTCTATTTTAATCATCAAAACATTTTTTCCTATTTCATGGGGATTCTTTTTAGATGAAAAATTATATGTAAGGTAAATTATATATGGTATCATATGCAAATTGCCATTCAGTAAATTCATCTTTTCAGTGTATAATTCTGCAAGCTTCAAAAGCAGATGTGGTTGGGTAATACCAAAATCAAGGTATTATGTTTCATCAGCATCAAAAAAGTTCCCTCATGTACCTGTGTAGATGATCTTCCTGCAGCTTCAGCTGCTGGCAATCTTTGATCAGTATTTGTTCTCATCACTTTTCTTATTTCCCAATGTCATGTAAATGGAGCAGTATATTACACAACGATCTGAGTCTGGCTCCTTTTGGTTAACTTAATGAATGTGAAATTGAGCCATGTTGTTGTATGGATCAGTAGTTCATTTAATTTAAATTACAAATAGTTAATCATGTGAATGTACCCTAGTTTGTTTATTTATCTATACCCATGGAAAGACTTTAGTAAGACTTTCCAATTTGGGGGCAAGTGTATATAAAGTATTTCTAACATTTGTGTATAGATCTGTTGTGTTTGAGTAAATACTTAGAAGTAGAATTGCTGGTTATATGAATAATCATAAGTTTAGCTTTGTAAAAAAATTGCCAAATTTTTCTTCCAAGCTGATATGACATTTTATATAATTCTCAGCACTGTTTGAAAGTGCCAGCTTCTCCAAATCTTTGTCAGCACTTGGTATTATCCATTTTTCTTTCGGTTTATTTTTTCAATGATTATTCTATATTTGTGTGTAGTTGTCTCATTGGGGTACTATTTTCCATTCCCTAATGATTAATGATAGTAAGCACGTTTTCATATGCTTCTTTGCTTCTATATATCATCTCTGGTTACCTGTTTGTTGAAAATTATTGCCCATTATTTTATTGTTTTTTTTCATTTTCTTATTGTTGAGTTTTGTTAAGTTTTTAAAATATATTCAATATGCAGGGTTTATTTTTAATCTTATAGGTATGGCATTTGTTTTCTCTTATTCTCTAACTTGCATTTTCATTCTCTTAACAATCTCTTCTGAAGAGTAGAAATTTTTAATTTTGCCAAAACCAAATCATCAATTTTTTTTTATTTTATAGATTGTGCTTTTGGTATCCTAAGTACAGTACAGGCCAGAGAAATTTTTTCCTAGCATTATTATAATCTTATATTTAATAATTATATTTATGATGTATGTTATGTTTAATGTGGTATGTTGTGGATTGAAGTTCATTTTGTGTATATGGATGTTCAATTATTCAAACATTTTTTTGTTGGGAAAGCTATCCTTTACTATTCAGATAGCTTGCACATTTTTCAAAAATTTATCATATGGAATCACATGCATATGATAAATTCAGTTCAATACTTGATCAAACATTATTCTGGGTGTTTCTTCAAATGTGTTTTTGGATGAATCTGACATCTAAATTGAAAGAATTAGTAAAACAGATTGTTCTCCCCAATATGGAAGATTCTCATCATATCAGTTAATGACATGAACAAAAATTTTGATCCTCCCCTAAATAAGAGGGAATCCTTCCTGCCTTCCAGCTGGGACACTATTATTTTATCTGCCTTCGGATTTGAATTGAAGCATTAGGTCTTCCTGGGTCTTGAGCTGGCCAGCCTTTAAGGCTGGAGCTACACCATCACCTCTCCTGGCTCTCAGGTCTTCACACACAGGCTGGAACTACAAAATTGACTGTTCTGGGTCTCCAATTTGCTCACTGCAGATCTCAGGTCTTGACAGCCTTCATAATTATGTGAACCAATTCCTTGTAATAAATGTTTTTCCATAGACCTATACATCCTATTATGTAGAGAACCTTAACCATTACAGACTTTATTACCAAAGTGGCTCTAAAGGAATAAAATATAAAGGATGAGTTTTCTGAATTGGTTCAAGTTCTTGAATGGACCTTGTAATCTAACTATACTTAAAGATGCTAGTAACTCTACTTCCAGTACTAAAGAGAACACTGATAGTCCTCTCAAAAGAGGTATTCAAAATATTACCATTAGAAGCACAATGATCACAATATCTTAAATCAGTTTCTTAAAAATGTGTGAAATATGGTACTTGCAAACATTAATGAAATGAAATAAAGTGGTTGATCCAAATACTACTGAGCAAAGTGGGTAAAGCAAAGGTTGTGGTCAGGGATTCAAATTTCCAGCTCAGTAGTTGGATTAATTAACTAAATATGTTAATGTATGCCCTGAAGCAAGTCTTTATCTCTTTATCACCATGTTCATGTTTTAGTCACTTTAAATTCAACTTAGAAATATTTTGTTGAAGTTTTCTGGAGAGGAATGTTCACGAGGTGGATTGATCTGTCTTACTATATTATTCTGGCTTTGTTATCAGATAATTGTGGTTCATAAAATTTATTGAGAAAATTTACTCTTCTTGAACACTTTTTCTAGATTTGGTAGTATTTTTTTCTTAAATATTTGGTATAATTTAACTGTGAAGCCATTGGGCCTATAATTAGCTTTCATGGAAAGATTTCAACTAATTTTAATTTTTTAATTTATTAAAATTATTGGGGTTCTTTATTTGAGTGAGATTTAAAAGTTTATTTCTTTTAGGAAAAATATTCATTTATTTATAATTTATGTATATAAAGTTGTTAATACATTTTGGTTCTTATTCTTTCAATGTATATGGTATTTAGTTAGATTTTTTTTCTGTTACTCCTGACCTTGGTAATATGTACCCTTTACCCCTCTTATTCAGTTATGGATGCCAGAGATTTATCATTTCTACAATGTTTTTCAAAAAATAACTTTTATCATAATTATTTTTCATATTGTTTTTAGACCCCTAGTCTAATATTGTTTATTATTTTGGCAAGTTATAAATCACTATTTCTTTAAAATATTGTTCCTTCTCTGTTTCCTCTTTCTTCTCCTTCTGAGATTACAACTAAAGTTGTGCCAGAACACTTACTATTAGCCCATAGTTCTCAGATGCACTAATCTGAATTGTTTTCCCCTACTGTTTTAATGTTTGAGTGGATATCTTCTATTGAACTTCTTTCAAATCCAATAGCTCATCAGCTGAGTTGAGTGTACTGAGTTGAATGCTTATCAAAGCACACAGAAAATATTCTTTGCCTACATTACTTGTTTTCTTTTAACATCTTTGTTTGATTTTTTTCTTATTCCTTCCACCTGCTCAAATTCCCCATACAGTCATTTATATGTGTGCATCTTTTCCATTAGTCCTTTATACATTAAAATTGTCACTTAAATTCTCTGTAATGAGAGTTTCACCATCTGGATTATATTTGATTCTGATTTTGTTGATTTCTTTGTCATTAGAGAGTGTTTTCTTTTCCCTTGGTTTTTAATGTGTTCTATAATGTCTGGTTGACAAACAGCAGAAGTAATTGAAGCAAATAGAACAAACGCCTAAAAATGAGCACGTTTGTTCTTCTACTAAGTCTTTCCTGTGGAGGTTTGAGTCCTTTCTTCAGGACCCCTCTGCATTTGGGCTTTGTTGTTTCTATCATCATATCTAGTAAACCACACTCTTTGAATTCCTCTAATGTTCCCTACTGCTGACTGCAGGGACTGTTCTCAAGTTTCTATTCCACCTTCACCATTAGGCTTTGAGTCTAAACATTTTCTTTGACTCTGTGCCTCAGAGTTGTGTTTGTCTGTGTCTGTCTCTCCTTCTCTTACCTTCCGCGCCTTCTCTCTCCGTGTCTCTCCTTTCCCCTATCTCAGAGTACATGCATTTGCAAGTCTGTTGGTTGGGAATGGAGGTAATTTTGGATTGTCCTGATTCAGCCTTGGATTCTGGCAAGCAGATGTCCCTGAGCTTCAGGGATGCCACTTTCTCAGTAACCCTTCCCATGGTTATCATGACGGCCAAAACATGCCTTCTATGGTTTCCACGGCTTGTGCTGGAGAGGTTTTACTGTCCTACTCCATTGGTAGGGGTCTCTAATGGCGTGGACAATTAGAACTTTATGATTCTACCTAGGAATCATAATAATAATAATTTATTTTTCCTTCTGCAATAATGAATCTTCATTTGTAACCTGGGGGATATAGGTAGACTATCTTCTCTTTGCTAGTCAGTCTAAATTTTTTTTTTTCATTTGGAGGGATGTTTTGTTTATCTTTTTCATATAGAAGATAAGGATTCTGAAATGACTGGTTCCATACAATCAATACCCCTCCCCCCTCACCACTAAGAGATACCTTCTGTATTCCCTACCCTATATCCCATCTTTTGAGTGCAGGGTAAAGTCTGTGGAGTGCAGTCTGCCCTGAAAGTGGGTACAAACTTCCATTGTGTGTATGGATCCCTAAGATCCTGTTCTTTCATTATTCTCCAAACTTAGCTTTGGAAGTCCACTTAAAATGGTAGGTAAAATACTCTTAAACCTCTAGCATATAGATCACTTTCTTATGCTCTGCTCCAAATAAGTTAATGTTCCTCACTTCTTCTGGGAAGTATTTATTTTTCTTTAAATTTCTGGAGAATTGTTTGCCCATAATCTTGCCATTATATTCAAGATACGTTATGAATTTGCATAACACATGACTTTTGTTATTATCATTGTTACAATTGGTGGAATGCAGTTTCCAATTTTCTCTACCCAAAGCAGAGACAGAAGTTTCTTAGGTTACTTTAGTGTTCATAGAATGACATCACTTCACAAAAACTAGAGAAATTGTCCTTTATGTAAAAATATGCAAAAGCTGTGCTCTGTTCTTCCGTCAAAGCTGTTAGGAGAGAAGGACATATAAATCCAAAATACCATGCCCTGAGGTCTTAAGGGCTACTAGGAAATGCACAAAATCATGTTCAATAGCACATGAATAAAATAACCTGTACAGTACCCATATTAAAAAGACTCAACTCTCCAAAAATCCATGCAAGAAATCATGCCAATCTTTTATTTTCCTGTGTCTGAGTTATGTGGACATTTTGTTCTTTATGTTTATTCTCTTTTCTGTATTTTTCCTGGGGTTGTCAGTGCTCAGGTATTACTAAAATTTGCTTTAAAAGTGAAATTTTTAGCCGGGCATGGTGGAACACACCTGTAATCCCAGTGGCTCCAGAGGGTAAGGCAGGAGGATCACGAGTTCAAAGCCAGCCTCAGCAAAACTGGTGCTAAGAACTCAGTGAGACCCTGTCTCTAAATAAAATACAAAATAGGGTCGGGGATGTGGCTCAGTGGTCAGGTGCCCCTGAGTTCAATCCCTAGAACCAAAAATAAAAGTAAATAAAATAAAAATTTTTAAAAAGGAACATGTTCAAGAGATCTATTGCATATCATGCTAAATACATTAATAATATACTGTATAACTGATAATTACTAACAGTGGATTTTAAATGTTCAAAAATGATGAGTACAGGAGGTAATGTTTTTGTGAATTAGCTTAATGTAGCCATTTCACAATGTATCCATATATTAAAATATCATGTTGTACATCATAAATTCATATGGTTTTTGTCAACTTAATTTTCTAAAAAACTTAAAAATATTTTAAAAATAAAATTTATAAATGCAAAAATATTTTTTCTTCTAATTCAAGCCTTTATTAGTTTACTTGGGGCATTTTAAGTTCAAATTCCAATTTGGCTACTAACCTAGCCTATTCTTTCAGTCACTCCAGAAATTTCCAGAGAAAATGCAAATTAATGACAATAATCTATGCTGTTAGACCTACTTAAATAGCACATTGTTAACACAAACAATTGGCAATTCTGAGTCCTATAAGATCCTCAAGCATCCCTGTCACTTGATCTGTACAGTATAATAAACCTTAAATTTACAGGAAATGGATGAGCATGATGAATTAAATTTTTAGAAGACAGCAGCAGGTGAAATTCAGCCCATAATTCTAGATTTCTGGAGAAGGTCAACCCCTCCACAGCAAAGACTTGATCTTCATTTGAAATATGAGTCCTAGTGTGCTTTAGGGAAGGCTGAGTGTCTTATCCCAGACTGTAAGTAACTACAAATTCTCAACTACATGTTAGGATAGGTATGAACAAACCCACAAGGTTTTATAACAAGCAAGGGAGACAGCATTCTAATGGGGAGAGTAGTACGTGTCAGTCAAGCTTCCACTGTAATCATACTGCATAACAAACAGCAAGAAAATCTCAATAACTTGCAACAACAAACATTAATTTATATTATCCATGGGTTTTGAGTTGGCTAGAATCACTCCAGATTGGACGCTGACAAGTTACTCATTCTGAGACCCAAGACTTACCCTTCCAATAATGAATAACAGAAGTTTCAAGGGAAAGGGGTACAGATGGAAACACACAATGCTCTTTAAAGCTTTGGCTCATAACTGACACATTGTTGTTTTGGTTTCTGTTCCGCTTGCCAAAGCAACTCAAAAGGTTAAGTCCAAAGATAATGAGATAAAGAAGCATACACCACTTCTAGGGGCAGGGAGCATATGAAAGATTGAGAAGAAAATAAAAGGTTTGGATGAGTAAGCACTTTCTAATACAGACTGAGTTAAATAAATTACAGAATGAAGGACTGCTTTTTGTGAAATGAAGGTTCAGAGTCCTGAGTCAACTCCTTTTATTGCACCAATGTTTGTCTCACAGCTCACTTAGTGCCCTGGTGAGAGAATTCTCCATGATTAACAGACAGGGAGACGAGGACTTGGGCCTAATTTGAAGATCAGAATGATATATTGGAAGTATCTTTATTTATTTTATGTGGTGCTGAGGATCGAACCCAGTGCCCCACCCATGCAAGGCAAGCGCTCAACCGCTGAGCCATGAAGTATCTGAGGTTAGGTACACATTATAGCTAGCTATGAAGAACTAGCTATCTCCTTCTATCCTTCTAGATTGAATTTCTATCTCCTCTCTAGAGGAAGAAATAAGAATATCTTATTACAAAAAAAATTAGTCTGACATTTGAATATAAGAGCTAAATACAATCTAAGGTGGCACAGTTATATGTAAGGGTCATAAAAGGTGGACCATACAAAATATATCAAACATATGCTCTTTGTCACACCAGAAAGCCTACATGGTACATGTCTTACAGGGGAGCCTAAGTTTACTGTGTCTTCTATAATATAGTGAGGTTTTAAATGGCCTGCTCAGGACCAGTTAATATCCTCCTGGCATGATTTTCTTTGCACACTGGAAAGAGAAAATTAAAATAATTAAAGTCTCCATTTTTCAGACTAACTTGAAACTAACATTTTTGCACTTGACCCAGATTCCATCAAGTAGTTTCACCGTATAATCTGGGAAGACTGAAGTGGCATTGTGAAGAGGCAGTAGAAAGGCTTCTCTGGAACCACAATGTACAAGTGAAATCACTTTCCAATGGCAGCTGTGGCATGCTTTCTAGGACACAAGCAACCCAAACTCTGTGAGTGATGCAAACTAGGCTGAAATGTCCCTATTCTACAGCTCTCCCAAGTGAGGGAGGGAGAGTTGTCCCTCAGTCAGCCACAACAGCAGAAATAGAAGTACCCTTGCCAGGTCATTTTTTGCAGGGCATCTCTGGGTTTGTTTCCAGAAGTTTCTGAGATATATTCTATGTAAGCCATATTAACATCTGCAATAAATCCTGCAATACCAAACTCTGACTATTAATGAAGAGGACATAATAGTTAACCTGTGAGAGTTAATTAAGATAATATAGAGAAAGCACTTAAGTGTTTTGCCATAAAATGCACCCCATTCATGGTGGCTATCATTATTACTAACCATACAACTTTCAAATTAATTAAATGTTTGAACATATAAAACAAAATATTAATATTACAAAAACAGATTAATATCCACAATTTTCAGATGATAGAAGCTGGCTTCCGCATGATATAAAGAAAGAGATTCATAAATTTAACTGCATAAGCATTAAACTATTTCTTATTGTGAAAAACACTAAACAAGGTATAGTGGCAAGTGACAAAATTTTTTAAACATATCAACAGAAAACTGCTGTATATGTATACTATATATAAAACACAGCACATAAAATTTGCAAAGCCCTTCAAAAGGCCCATAAATGTGTATAGTGCCATTAATAATCCAACAAAGCATATATTCAAAAAAGTTATTTTTCCTTGCATCCATACCTTCTCTTTGCACTTAATTGGTCTGACAGACAGACTTGGGTTTGATAATAGGGAAATCATTCTCCAAGGAGATTAATACTGATATTGTGGTGTGAGTTAATTTTTGCAAGAACAAGTTGTTATAAAAGAGCAAGTCAGGCCCCTGAATGTTCTCTTTGGTTTACTGTCTCATTATTTGATCACTTCTGTACTCAGCAAATCCCTTTTTCATTCCTCTGCCATATTGTTATGCAGCCAAGGGTATCCTCCTTATGGTGCTTGTACCATGCTATTTGGACCCTGCAACCACTAGAATCATGAGCCAAATAAACTTCTTCATTTAAAAAGCACCCAGCACCAGATATTTTGTTACAGTAACATAAAATGATCATATATACTTACCAAATTAATAAAGATAATAATGAATAACACCCATTTTCTTGGCTACAAGAAAATGTGCACTTTTATATGCCAAAATAGAAGCACAACTTGATAAAACCTTTACACATGATACTTATCAAAAGACTTTAAAACATGCATATATTTTGTATCAGTAATTCCATGCTTGGAACTTACCTTTAAGAAAGTAAATACAGGGGCTACAGGTGTAGCTCAGTGGTAGAGTGCTTGCCTAGCATGTGTGAGGCACTGGATTCAATCCTCAACACCACATAAAAATAAGTGAATGTGTCCATCTACAACTGAAAAAAAAGAAAGAAAGAAAGAAAGTAAATATAGAACTGAGGGTATACCTCAGTGGTAGAATATTTGTTTATTATGTTCAAGCCCCTGGGTTTAATTCTAGGCACATGTACACACACAATAAATAAATAAGAAATAAAAGAAAGGAATTAAGTATATATAGATATGTACAATGATTAAATTCTAATAAACTTCACTGTAGTATAATTCACAAAAGCAAATTGTTATAAAATTCTTCAGATTTGAAGAAAATTTATCAGTCTTTTGAAGTAGAAAACAATGTATGTCACTAAATTCAAAAAGAATTATGTCATACCAATTTTTAAATAAGGGAAACCAAATACTTAAAGCTGGATGCATTTAACAGAGAGTAAGCAAAGAATGCACAGTATTCCTGCTATGTTCTTCTTTCAGTCATCTGTGAAAATCAAGGGAATCACATCAAATTGTAAGTTGATACAGTGAATTCTTAGACTTATCTTCTCCCATCAATTTCTTATCTTCTGGACATTTTCCTATTGTGATTATTTATAAGAAAAGGTGAGTAAAAAGAGTATCTAACCTGAATTTGCAAACTAGGCCAATAAATCTGATCAAAGGATTCCTGTGCAGCAGATTGACTGGCAGCATCAAATTTAATTAACACTTTTGACTTGCCTTCCTCCTAATTTGACATGATAATTGAAATGAGTTCATTGAAATTAATTTAATACATTTTAAAATATTTCTAAAATACAATATTAGAAAACATCTCTGGGATTGTATACTATTTGGTTCATAAATGATCATAAGCCTATTATCTTTATGGGAAAAATAAAATAAAATTCAACTTTCTGACCAGATACTCCTTTTTTTCTGGTAATATTTCATTACTAACACCCAATGCAGACATCATGACTATGGATGCTACAGTGATAAAGCTGCCAGCATCCCAGCTCTGAGTAATTGTGCAAAGAATTAAGCCATGCCCAAGCTAGATTTGTAATGACTACACATCTAGAGTAGCTGTTATTAGGATAACAGAAAGCTGCCTCGTTATTATGTTTTGAGATTAGCATGCCTAATAAGGGATTATGCAGCAATGGTGGGAAAGAAAAAGAGGAGTTATGTTTGAAAATGTCATCAAACAACTAAAAACATTTTCCAGTGAATAATTGTTAAGTAGACTTTAAGAGAGCAGGCTCGATACACTGTCTAATTAGGTAACTTTATTACCCACCAGTCATCTAAATGAAAAATAATTTGTTAGCTACCAAAACAAGAATGAGTAAAGTTCATGGAGTTGTCACATGGACAATTATAAGATTGGTTTCTACAAATACCACATATAGATAGTTGTAAAGTTACTGTGATCCAACATGTGTTTACATTGAATTTTATGTTCTGCCTTATTCCTAAATTCTGACTAGGAAAAGTGTTGCGTAGGTAGAAATCAACAGCTACAAACTATGCTCAATGTGGAGAAATACTTGCCCAGATTTAAAACCGTGTCTCTCCCAAATGCAATAGAAACTGTCACTAATTAAAAATTGTAAAGCAAATCTTGTATTCTAAAAGAGAAAATCCATTGACAATAACCTTCATTCCCAATATAAGCAGACATTTCAAGCCTAATTCTTACTAATTTGAATTTGTTTCCAGGCCTCTACAGCATGAGCTCCTCCTTTTATTTGCCCAAGAATTTAGACCTGACTTATTCCCATCCCAAGGTTTCTTCACCCAGCATGTTCAAGTTGTTTACTGTCTATAGATATAATTTCATGTCCTCCCCCCACCTCTTTCTCTCTTCATGCCTTGTTCAGCAAAATGAAAAAAAAAAAAAAAAAGGAAAGGGAAAGAGAAGGTATAGTGGGTTGAACAGTGTCCTTCAAACCCCCCCAAAATCCATTTCTATTTGGCACTTTAGAGTGTGAACTTACTTGGAAATAGGGTCATTTTAGACATGATTAGTTAAATTAAGATGAGATAATGCTGGATGGGGGTGACTCCTAAGTCATTGACTGTTATCCACATAAGAAAAGGACAGAATGCACAGAGAGACACACGAGGAGGAAGGCCATGCCACCATGGAGGCGGAGAGTGGAGTGCTTTGGTTTCAACCAAGGGACGCCACCAACTGCTGGCCAACAGCAGAAGCCTACGTAGAAACATGGATCTCCCTTGGGCTTCCAGAAGGAAACAGAACTGCTCAGACTTTGAACCTGTGGATTTATGAACCAGAAGAGAATAATGTCTGATTTGTTTGTTTGTTTATTTGTTTTGGTTTTGGGGGGGGGGTTACTGAGGATTGAACTCACTTAACCACTGAGGCATATCCCTGGCCCCCTCCCTTTTTTTTTGATTTTATTTAGAGACAGAGTCTTGCTGAGTTGCTTAGGGCCTCGCTAAATTGCTGAGGCTGGCTTTGACTCATAATCCTCCTGCTTCAGCTTCCCAAGCCACTGGTATTACAGACATGTACCATTTTTCCCAGCCTAATGTCTGTTTTGTTAAGCCACCTTGATGGTGGTAATGTATTACAATGGACATAGGAAATAATACAAACAGTAGAAGAACTGATCTGAGACAAAACTGAGGTTGACAAATAGTCACAATTTTTATCTTTCACCCAGCTCTCATTTCCTGGCACTACCTACCTTTTACTGCTTAAGGATTTTTTTTCCCTCATATGTATGTGTGTGTATATATACACATATATATATGTATATATATATATATATATATACACATATATATACACATATGTATGTGTGTGTATATATACACATATATATATATGTATATATATATACACACACATACATATATACATATATATGTATATATATATACACACATACATACACACACACACATATATATGTATATGTATATATATTTTTTAGTTGTATGAAGTCCCAGTGGATATGTAATCAAAATTTCCTTATTTGCTTTATCAGAACTTGTCTCAGTGCAGCCCATGTGTCTCTAAATCATATTTATGTTTAATCATGACAAAAAGAAAAAATAAACAATCTAACTTTCAGGAAAATGCACTTTTTCCTCAATAAAAGTTTTGAATAATATTTCATATGTACTTTTGTATTCCAACTTAAAGTTAATTGTAGAAAATGAAAATATGTTATGGATAAACACTGAAATATGAATGGCCACAGGATATTTCATACCATAGATACACAACAATGTAAAAACTCAGTTATTTTGGCAATATTAGGTGAGTGTGTTTGTTGCTTCTTATAAATGATGTTGTAATGACCAACTTCACAGATCAATTTTTAACACCATTATATTGAACTCAGGGGTGCTTTACCACCTGTTTTTATCTTGTTTATTTTGAGACAGAGTCTCTTTCTCTAAGTTGCCAAGTCTAGTCTCAAATTTGAGATCCTGCTGCCTCAACCACCCTGAGTATGGTGTGATTACAGGAGTGTGCCAAGCCTGGTCAGAATGTGAACAATTAATTATAAGGCACTGGATCCAATATGCCAAATTGTAGTTTGGGTTTAGATTTTTTAAAAAATTAGCCACCCTATATATAGGTACCTGTTAAATAACAACAGCAACAACAACAATAATAAAGTCTATACTTTGATATATTTAAAAATTATTTTATCTGAAATTTGTTTTAGTATGATGTATCATCTGAGTTTACCTAATTTATAATCTTCATCAATCTGATTTAAATTTTTATTTGATAAACTTTCCCTATTTATTTTTTAAAAAATAATTTTTATCATATGTTAAATTAAATAAGTCTTTTGGGTATTATCTATTGAGATCTACTATTTGCCTTTTAAAAGGGGCCAAATTATTCCAATTTCTATTCCTTACGGAAAGTTTTAATAACTAATTAGGAAACTGTTCCCCATCATTCTTTATGTTTTTGCTAATCCCAATCATCTAATCTCCTAAAATACTCTATAAATACTTGTTATATTTCCATCTCAACACACATTCCCTTCCCAATTTCTCTTGAGAATGTTAATGGAAATCTTTTACATTTATTTGGAGAAAATTGACTTCTTTACTATGCATTGCAAACAGTACAGTCTTTTCAACAAAATTTAATGATAAATGTTAACATGAGTTCTGTGTTCCTGATAATTCAGTTTTCTCTTTTCCTTGATCATTCTGACCATAAGTTTGTCATTTTTAACAATCTTTTTAAACCAACTTTTGACTTTTCTTTTTTCTCTCTATTATTGATCATCCCTGTTCTTTGTATTGTTTTTTCTACCTACTTGACTTTAATATATTCTTCATTTACTTCTTAAAGTAGAAACTTAGATAATTGAAGTGTAGAAATCTTTTGCAATATACACTTTTAAAGGTACTTATTTTCCTCTAAACTCAGCTTTAACTGCAGCCCACAAAGCTTGGTCTGCTGTGTTTTCATTATCATTCAAATTTAAATATTTTCAAAGTCTTCTTTTAACTTCTTTTTGACCAAAGGATTGTTTATATAGAAGTGTGTTGACCAATTTTCAATATTCAAGGACTTTGTAGGCATCTTATTAGAGTCTATACTCTTCACGAGAAGAGTGATTAGAGATTATACTCTTCATGATCCTAATCTCTTGAAATTTTCTGAGGCAAATTTTGTTGCCCATAAAATATTCGAGCACACTGAATGTTCTAAGTGCAACAATCACCCTCCTCAACTGCTAAGATTGAGAAGGAAATATTTGTCTTTATTAGCATAGTGCCTTGTAGTCCTCTTTTTTATTTTTCTTAATTTTCATTTTATAACCAAATTCAGAAAAATCTATCAAGTGATCCTGCAATAAGGCCTTAATGTGTACAGAATATTTTCTGCATTCTAAATAAATATTTTATAAAATATAATACAGAACAAAATATGACTGGTTATTTCTAGTAGGAATCTTTCTCTTCAGTTTTTTGTTTTTCAGAAAGTTACCGTTTGGATACTACATTCCATGGGGGAACCACATCAGAGGATTTTTTTTAGTTACATATAATTTTTTTTGTCACAAGTTTCTAATTAAGTTTCGCAAAAATAAAGTAGCTTAATGTAATTTGAGATTATAAATAAGCCATAGGTTTTGAAATCATGTTTCTATCAGGAAAGACAACTTGAGAATTATTTCCACACAAACTTTATTATTCTAGTGGTAAGATTAATGTATTTTCACTGCAATCGATAAATGTCAAATTTCCCTTATTTTTTCCTTTTCTCATGTTTTGCCAATTTGTAAAATATTTCTATGGTGAGCAGAATCCTTGCATAATGAATCTTGTATTTTATAAAAAGCAAACTGAGCATTTTCCTGCTTTACCTCAAGGCAAGTAGCTGGCTTTCTATACAATTAGGAAGATATATATCTGAGGAAGAAAAGTACTCAAGGGCAATAATACAAACATACTGACAGCAACATAAACATGCTACCTTTTACTGTGTTCTTAGAATATTAAATTGTGTAGCTGTAATGGGTAAGGCAACTAATTGCACATTGGATGACAGAAGTCATTACAGCTCAGCTACCCATATCTAAACATCTACCTGTTGATGGCATGCCTAAACAGAAACATTACATGAGCCAATGCTATAGCCTTCATCCTATCTGGCAAAAATGATTAAGATATGTATCTGCACCAGGCAATTCCAATTATGTGAACAATATGTATGTAAGCTACCAAAAAAAAAAAATCTGAGACAGCAAAAAGAGGAAATGATTTGCTGTTCTGGCAGAAAATTTAAAAAATAGCTGTTCTACTTCTCCTGCAAAAGCCTCCCTTAGAGAATTCACTGTGTTCCTAATTTCCAATTCATTTCTCCTAATTACCCTCAAAGGAAATTAATGTCACTATTTTACTTTTATACTGATGGGGAAAGAACTGACCAGATTAACTCATTCTTTAGGGTCCAGCAATAGTTCCAGTGGGAATAACTGAAAGGGAAAAAGGAGGAGCAGTCATCCAGGTCACCAGCCTTTGAAAAGTGTTAAATGGGGCCCAAGGGAGGGGAGGAAGAACAAGCATCTGACAAAGACTATCTCTGCATGAGTTCTTTCTTCTCTGCCTACAGTCTCTGCTTTAATTCTGCCCCATTATTCCTAAATCCATTCTGAAGTCAAAGAAGACAGTCAAAAATCTAGAAAAATAGCTCAATGTATGTACAGTGCTTTGCCAGTAGCATGGCTTTATGTAAAAGAGAGGAAAAAATCAAATTATCCAGGGCCATCTGAAGCAATAACAAAATCACTGGTCCTTTGGATCAAGCATTCTCCTGTCAGCTGAGATCTTAGTTCTGCTATTCATGAATGAGGGCAATAAATAGTCTTGCATTCCTCTTTATTTATAAAACTTCCCTCTAAAATAATAACTATTCAAAGGTTTTGTATGTAGATTTAATAGTAATTTAAGTAAATCCTCTTGCACACTTCATGGAACACAATAGATATTGACAGCTACTTCTTTTGTCTTGGATATTGGGGCTGCCAGTATTTCCATAGGGACTCCAGATTCCTCTGCACCTGAAACATTCACTCCATTGTCTTTATCAGTGTCCAGAATAGGGGGAGATGCAAGCTTCTGCCAATATTTATAATTTCATTGTTCAGGGCCACTGCTTTTCAGACCCCAGTAACTTCCATGACAATAAAAGCAAAACTCAGGGAAAGCAATCTGAGCCACCCAAAGCTTCCACCAGCCATCTCAAAACTTATCTGAACTTGACAGTGTGCTCCAGACCTTCCGTGATTCAGAGAACAGTGTAAACACAATGTTCAACTACCATTTTGCACGGGGTAATTCTAATAACTCATTCACCTGGGTGATGTCATCAGTGGTCATTGCATTTAAAATGACTCTTGTATCAGAACTCCACAATGTTTGTGGTTAGCAAGGAGCCCTCAAACGTACCTATGAGATCCACAGCTTGTGAGTGATAGGCTCAAAACTGTATGATTTCCACTGTAGAATGTCAGGATTTTCTTGTTTGGAGAACATTTATGATAGTTTGGGCTTTTGATTCTTTCCCACATGTTCTCTTATTTCAAGCTGAACATTTGTGATGAATGATAACAATAAAAAATGCCCATTTAATGTTCTCATATCTGTCCTTTTATGCAGAATTCCATTATCAAATAATAAACTGCATTCTTTGACAAGCAGGTGTTTGTTTTCATGTACAGAGAATGAGCAACTGATGAAATAAAAATTTTAAAAGCCCTGAGAAATAAGAGCAGATGCCAATAAATGGCCTTCAACACTGTTAATCCTAAAGCAATTCTTATTCAAATTTTTCATTCTTTAGAAACTTCACCATCCAGGAAAATGACCTGCAAATTCCCAAGTCACTCTGGGGAATCTTATTTACATCTTTTTATATTGGCTGTTAGTACATTCAGGTTTTGTGACAAGTTATTTTCTTGTTATAATTTTTTTTATGAGAGCCTTGTGGCATAATGTGTTTTTAGCTGTTTATATATTGCAAGATGTTCATTTGCAACATAATTGAACTCATATTTTTTCTCTGTTCCTCATGTGAAGGTTAGGCTTTGAAATTTTGAATCTTATACTACTTCCACTGATTGCCTTACAAATGGAATATATGCAATTGTGTATATATCAAAATATCGTGACAACTTGTATAAATATTGCATAAGACAATTTCTATAGTAAAATCTATAATTTTCTTCCAAACACATTTATAGTGCATGTCTACTATGAGGAATTTCTCCTATACTTAGTGAGGAAAAAAAAGGGAGGGGGACAAAATCACAAAGAAATTAATTTAAAAGGTGGGACCTAGAAAGCTATACGTTTTGGATGCACGAGTTACTGGCTTGTGGTTTGGAGCAAGTTCCTACTCTTGTCAAGCCTCAATTACCTCATATGTAAGATAGAAATGATAACATACAAGATCATGTTGAAAAATCAAAAGAATTCACATATGTGAAATTCCTTTAAATTTTAAAGCATCTTTCATATGTGATTATTTTTATTGGCATCTTAAAAGATTGTATCCCAATATTGGAAATCAAATAAAACAGATCCAGAAAACTTCTTCATGAAGCTCTTGTTTGATATTTATATAAGACATATTAGAGTGAATTTTGAAATATTCTCTTTACCAGCACTTTTGAGTATCTTAAGCACATGTGGATCTCCTTCATGTTCTGGCTCAGTAAGTCTGGGATTGGGCCTAAGATTCATTGTTACTCAACCTATAAACCAGTGTTTTAGACAGCTTTTTCATTGCTGTGACCAAAAGACCTGAGAAGAACAATTTTAGAGAAGAAAAAGTTTATTTGGCCCCTAGTTTCAGAGGTCTCTGTCCATAGACGGCCAACTCCATTGCCCTGGGCCAGATGTTAAGGTAGCAGAGGAAAGTAGCTCAGGCCGTGGCCAACAGAAAGCAGAGAGAGCATGCCACTCATCAGGGATAAAATATAAACCCCAAAGGCACGATCCCAGTGACCTCCTCCAGCCATACCCTGCCTGCCTACAGTTAGCACCCATTAATCAAGTGAGTTAATGCACTAATTGGGTTAAGGCTCTCCTATTCCAATCATTTCATCTCCAAACTTTCCTGTATTGAGCTTTGGGGGACATTTCATATCTAAACCGTAACAACCAGGATCAGTGCCTGTCCTGGTACTCTTCAGGGCCATGAGATGAATGGCTTGTGCCCAAGTGAATCAAGACACTGATTCTTTCATAAACAGAGCCCTGTTATGGGGGGCAGGGGAAGAGCTCCCAAAACAGGATAATTAGTGATGTGATTAATTTCAGTGTGGATGAAATTCCTTATGCCAGTGTGAACTGGGAAACAATTAGTTCTGTTAAGTAATCTGAGTAGCACTATTAAAGACTGATGATGGGGAAGCATGTCAAATGTGTCTTGTCATTTGTTGCAAAATCAGTGTTGATCTGAAGTCTCCACAGCAATAGTGTTTTGCAGGAAGAGTGTCATTGAACAGGAATCTATTATTTAATTAGTGAAATACTGGACTCTGATACATCAGTCAAATTTCCTGTTCTGCCACTTATTGGTGCTATGATATTTAGGTAAATTATCATTTTTATTGGAGCCATTTAGAGCCAAATTGTGAAGTGTCATTGGAATGTCCTCCATGTCACTTTCTTTATCACCCTGCACCTGCTCCATTTTGGGGCAATGGTGCCCCTCATGAACATACACACAGTGTCACCTACTGCCTTGCTTCCATGAAGAGTGCTACCCTCTGAATCATGTTATCTGACGAAAACTCCACCCCAAAATCTATCCCATTCTCCCTAATTACAACTCTCCAAATAACAATGAATGAATTTGGAAGTGACAAATCAGTGTGAAATAAGACATTCATATTTTAACTACATCATTTGGAAATCTTAAGAATCTTAGAGACATGAGCTATATATCATTATGACTATCACCACCAATTATATAACTAGCCTTATTTTCTAATTTGTTTCAAAATCATATTCATGTGTTTTTATATCCCAAAATCACAAAAACTGAAAATACGATTAAATGACATAAAAGAACTCAACGATTTAAACGAAGAGATTCTTCCTGGCCAATTATTCAGGAAAGACTCATTGAAAGAGATAACTTA
This sequence comes from Geosciurus inauris, assembly GCA_004024805.1. Classification (NCBI taxonomy): domain Eukaryota; kingdom Metazoa; phylum Chordata; class Mammalia; order Rodentia; family Sciuridae; genus Geosciurus; species Geosciurus inauris. The sequence goes on from PVHX01003545.1 coordinate 97,701, forward strand.
TGCACAGAAACTTTAAGAGTGAAAAGGATTTCCATAGGTAGTGGGTAGGGGTGCAACTAAAAAAGGTCACTGCTTTTTGGTTTTTATCAATATATAAAGTCATGTTTACTTTAAAGGCAATGAGAATTTATTTAAAGTAAGAACCTGTGTAAACTTGAAAACATCAAAGCGATGCTTATTTTATCATAGTAGTTTCTCAAAGTAAAAGAAAGTGCTACATATATATTTTTTTCTTTTTCTTTTTTCTTTTGTACCAGGGATTGAACTCGGGTACTCTACCACTGAGCCACATCCCATGGCCCTATTTTGTGTGTTATTTAGAGACAGGGTCTCACCGAGTTGCTTAGCACCTTGCCGTTGTTGAGGCTGGCTTTGAACTCTCAATTCTCCTGTCTCATCCTCCCAAAGTGCTGGGATTATAGCTGAGTGCAATATATTTTGAAAATTTATTATAAAAAGGATTTAAACCAAATCTACACATTTTGAGAAACTCAGTGTTATTTTATATATAGTCTCAGAAAAGGCAAAGGGAGAAGTCAGGAGAAAGACTAAAAGTTACTCTAATTCACAGAAACTTCAATGTAAAATTAGAGAAAATGTATTTTAGCACATTGACATTTCTTATTTATAAACTAAGATACATTTAAGAAAGAATGGGGAAACTGCTATTGCAATGAACATTTGTGTGTCTCCTACCCACTACAGGCAAAATTACAGTCTTTGTAAAGCTGTCCTCTGTCAAACACTGTAATATCTAACATAATTGACCAATAAATAACAACATGAATTAATTGCTATATTTAAATACCAGTGAGGTTCCTTTTGTTCTGAACTTTAACACATTTTTACAAAGGCATTAAAGTAGTTTGGAATACACTAAATCTCTATAGCCTTGTGGACATTTTTGGTTTATAGAAAACATATCTTTGTGATAACATTTAAGTAAGCCTATGTTATGGTTTGAACATGAGATGACCCCCACCCCAAAAGCTCCTGTGTCAATCCAAGAATATTCAGAAACAAAATGAGTAGATTACTAGAACCATAATCTAATCAGTCCATCCTAGTTTGAATGGACTAATGGGATGGTAGTTGTAGGCAGGTTCAGTATGGCTGGAGGAGGTGGGGCACTGGAACATGTTCCCGGAAGCCTTTTCTCCTTCCTCTCTGTGCTTCCTGGTCACCATGAGTGGAGCAGCACTCCTCCACCACAGATTTCCTCCATGATATTCTCCTTCACTTGGGCCAGAACATTGGAGTCAGCCAACAATGCACTGAAACTCTGAAACCATGAGACAAAATAAACTTTGATTCCTCTCAGTTGTTCTTATTAGATATTTTGGTCATAGCATCAAAAAGCTAATACAACCTATTTTATATGGAAATATGGTTGTGTCCAAGCTGCTGAGTGTATTTGTATTCAGTAAAGTTTTTTTTTTCTTTTATGGAGAGATTGCTTATTAGGGTATGATTAATGCCTCATTTATTTTCACAGCAGTTAAAAAACTAATATTTACAAGGAAGAAGAAAAAATAAGAGCAGCACTAGAGGAGACAGAAAAAGCTAACAACGAAACCACGAGTATAGAAGGCTGGTAGCCTCTCAGTTGGAGAAAAGAGGCAAAAAATCATTCTATCATCATATTTAATAATGAAGATTTGGGGGGGGGAATCATTTCATTCAAAATATTATGATAAAAGCCTTGAGATTTGCATATGAAAATGTGAGTCTGACTCAGGTTATTTCACATAAATGTGAACCTTTATGTCATAGAAATGAATTTCTATGACAGTTTTTCAGACTCTATTGAGATTAATTTAAAAATCACCAGAATATGAGAAACTCATCACATGTAAGTTGGTTTTCATCTCCATTGTAGGAAGAATCTTCAAAAGGCATAACTAAAAGTATGTTAACATTCTTTTCCAAAAGTAAGGGAGAGCACATGGGATACATTCAGGTGGATTCAGTTATAGTGTAAGAAGTATTTTGGCCTCATATTGGATTTCTCTGCCTTGTACGTAACATTCAGCCACATCTCCAATTCTTTATTATTATTTAATGCTTGTATACTTGCCTTACTTATAAAAACTGTTATTAGCATTTTCATTGACTGTAAGTACAACATAAGTGTGACCAGGGGCAAAAACTATTTTTCTCCCAGGTCAAACACCAAATTGGGATCTCTAGGGCAAGATAAAATTTTTCATCATATTAACCTATTGTAATCTCATTATTGAGTTACTGGAAAGTTACTTAGGATAAGAATCATGAGAAACGCTGTTCTGAACCTAGAAGGAAATGCTACAGTTCCCGTTTTTCAAACACTTCCATTGTAAATGACTTTCTGTTGAATAACTGGTAAGTTTTGAGTCAGATTTTGTGTAAATACTCCTAGTGAAAGTAAACTTATAATTCCCCAAAGTGCAAATTTCTACTCCTTTATCCTAATTCACTTTGTGGGAGAAAAAGGCAAGCAAAGAAGACAAGTTTATTACTTCTAGATAATAAATCTTCAGCTTTGTAAAGACTCCTTGATAAGATCTTAGAGAATAATGCTCACAGTTTCAACAGAGCAATAGCTGAGATTAAATAATCAGGCCTTTTCAAGATGTTTACTAAGGCTGGCAGTGAAAAAGACCATTATTGTTTATAAAGTCGATCCAGGCCTCATTATCAATCTCTTTTTTAAGTGTTAGCTATACACCAGGTATTGCTTAAAAGATGAGCACCTACAGATGTGCTCATTGCCCTTACAGAAGTTTTGGAAAGAGGGCAGATACCTAAAAAAATACTTAATCGCATGTTAGATGTGTACTATTAAGGAATATTATTGCCATTGACTATAATAAAATATTATCACCATCAATGATGATAATAAAATTCATATTCCTACCCCATGAACAGCCACGTCTTGTATCATGACCCACAATCCAGCAGCAGTGGCTTCTTTATTGCTTGAACATGCCAAGCACTTTCTCACTTGAGGAATTCTGTGCAAGTTGTCCAACTAATATTCATATAACTGGCTCTTCTTCATGGTTCAACTCTCAGCTTAAAATAGACTCTCCTGAGCCGGGCGCGGTGGCTCACGCTTGTAATCCCAGTACTTAGGGAGGCTGAGACAGGAGAATCGCGAGTTCAAAGCCAGCCTCAGCAATGGCGAGGCACTAAGCAACTCAGTGAGACCCTGTCTCTACATAAAACACAAAATAGGGCTGGGGATGTGGCTCAGGGGTCGAGTGCCCCTGAGTTCAATCCCTGGTACCAAAAAAAAAAAAAAAATAGACTCTCCTGACCACCTGTCCAAAAGCAAACCATTGTTTTGCTTACTTTCTGATGGGGCATCCTATTTATTTCCTTCACAGTATTTACATGAAATCCATAAGAACTTTTGTTTTTAATTTGATTTTTATTTATTTCTCCCAAAACAGAGTTCATTCTTTAATTAAAAGTATTTATAAAGAGGCTATCATAAACCAAGTACTGTACTAGACCTTGGGACAGAGTATTGAACAAATAGACTTAAATTATCTTCACTCTCTTGGTGAGTAAAGATATATTTTAGAAGTGGGAGACAGACAGTAAACTAATGGGAAAAGTTAACTTATAATATCAAGAAAGAAGAGCAAGAGAAACACCCGTAGGTGCAGTATACATCATATACTGAAAGGAGTGGACCACAGTTTAAAGCAGAATGTCTGTAGTTTCAAAGTATCTCCCTCAAAATTGCTGTCAATTATAAAAGGAAAAATAGTAACCTTACAATGGAGAATATGTGCAGATATCATCTTAAACACAGGACCAAAACTGTCACCAGCAGTACATAGCAATATCATGTAACCTCTGAAAGGGTGCACTGAGGAGGGCATCTCACTTCTGTGGTTTCCACACCAACAATGCATGTTCTCAACATATCACAAAAACGTCTTACCATCCCAACTAAATACATTCTATAAACTAACTGACAGGACCCATCAAAGTTGTCAAGGTTGTTGTGAAAAACCAGGATGACTGAGGAACTCTCAGATTGGAAGACAGCTTGCAGATGGGACAACTAAAGGCAATGGTGGCATCCTACACTGATCTTGGTACAGCAAAAGCACATTAGTGGAAAAACTGGAAAATATGAAAGAATTCTATGGCTTAGTTAATAACATTGTTGATAATCCTCTAGTTAGCATATATAATTATATAAAATGATATATAAATTATATAAGATAATATATGAGGGATGGCTGTGTGAAAAATACCCAGGAACTCTCATTACTATTTTTGTAATCTCTTAAATGTGAAACCACTGCTAGAATAGGATTACTGGAATATTTGAAACCCAGTTCTGTGACCTGACTGTGTGAACTTGTTCAAGTTATTTTATTTACATTGCCTCAGTTTCCTCATCTGAAACTGGGAACGGTAATGGTATTTTCTTCATACGATTTTGTAAGGACTTAACGCAGTATGTGTTTTACACTAAGTTTTCTGATGTGAGGATTTTGTTTCCTAGATGTTCTCAAAATAAAATTTTTGCCAAATACTAATCAAATACTAAAAACTAGTATTCAGCTGAGCCATAACTTTTCTAAGGAAAACCAAATCTGAAATGTTCTTCAGTGTTCAATTATTATTAACCCTTCAGTATGAAAAATGTATGAGGTCAAATTTAATTTCTTTTTTTTTTTTTTTTGCCTAGGAGACATGAACAATCAATTCTTAACAACTTCAGTTTCCAGATTGCTCACACTCATTATATTGCACATTTATATGCACTTTAAAATGAGATTTGTAGAGAACAAGTTTTGGATTTTGTCTTACTGTCCATGCTTGCGGTAACACTGAAGAGATACTGCCATGAAGTTAATTATATTATTCTTCCTGCCTAGTAGAAAATGGCTACACTAATATTATCCCTTCAGCTCCTATACTTGAAGATTTTCATGAAGCTGTAATAATTTCCTCATCTTATAAATTTAAGCTTGAAGGAGCTTTCTAAATATTTTCAGGAGGAAATTTTAAATCAACTTCTTCACAGCAGTTTTGTTTCCAACATTTCTTAGCACACTTGCCACTCCAAAAATTACTTGAGGGAAAATATGGTTTTTTTTTTCCCTACCTTTGTTCTAGAGATGTGACAGCAAAGCCAAGCAATTGGTTTTTAACATGACAATGATCCCTCAAAATCTGTTTGCTTGTCTGATCTCAGTATTTACCCTGGAGGAGAATGATTAAGGGATCTTTAGGGTATTATATAAGAATATTTACTCTCTCAAACCACTTGAATTTGGTAAGTTCATTAACAAATTTCTAGAAATACATTACTATCTCTGTAAGCTACCATATGTTGTAAGTCTATGTTGATGTGGTGGGGGGGGGGCACATGCGTGTGTAATTTTGATATCAGAGATTGAACCCAAGGGTGCTTTACCACTGAGCTACATCCCTATACCTTTTTAAATTTTTTTTTTTAATTTTTGAAGCAGGGTCTCACTAAATTGCTGAGGCTGGTTTAGAACTTGTGATCCTCCTGCTTCAGCCTCCCAAATCACTGGGATTATATGCCGGGCTCTATGTTGATATCATTATTTCCAGTTTCATTCAAGCAGACTTTTACTTGTGATAATTAACATCTTATCCAAGCACAGGATGGCTGAACTGGTTCCAAAATCTTTTAGACACCATATAGTTTGTTCCTCACTGAAGAAGACTGATAAACCAGGCACACAATCTTTCTGCCTGTGCCTTGAAATTCTGTCCCATTACATGGTCCTAATACTGCTTTCTGAGCACACAACTGTAAGATGGGCATACAGTATTATATGCTTGAATCCATAAATCCTTCAAAACCCTCACCATGTTTGTTTAAAGTCAATGAACCCCAAGACATTTATCTTATTTTCACTTCTATAAATATATCTTCAGCTAAATTCACTATATTGCTAGCTGTCTGAAACCAAGAAATCACCTGGCCAGCAAGTCAAGTAGAAGCAAGACTGAATTCATCATTATCTACTGAGATTTCAGATTAAAGATATTTTCTTATTGTTTTGATGTATTCAAATATGCAATCAGCAAAAAACAGAAACAGTTAAATTACTAGTACCATTAATTTTCCTCTATACAGATGAGCATAATTCAGGAAACTTTGGTAACAAATTTTTAGATGGAAAACTTTTTCTCCAATTCATTCATACTGTGAACAGATTTCAAAAATTCTTCATGTTTATTAAAAATGGTTGGTATCTATAACAATCGATATGCCATTTAAATTTTTGCCACTATACACATAAAACTACCTGGGATTAGCTACTTAAAGCATTCTTGAAAAATGTGTTGTCTTGAAATTTGGTTGATGAAAACAAACGATTTTGAGTACTTCATTTTCTTTAACAACTATTTTTCTTCACATTTTTTTCCATTCTACTAGTGTAGTAGCTCTTCTATAACATGAAAAAAAAGTGGAACTACTTTTGGGCAAAAGTGATGAAGGCCATGCACACTGTATCCCTGCTAGAGAGCAGTTGTCAGCCCAACCTGAGGTTTGCTGTCCATCACTGACTAGCTAACAGGGAAGCCTAACTCGCTGGCTATCACCTGTGTTGTGCACTTAGACTGTGCTCATGGATTTAGACATGAACTTAAGTCCTTAATGAGAAATCCCACAACGTGGCTTAACTTGGACTATTAAAAACAAGCAAACAAACAGACAAACCAACAAAAAACATTGGACTGGAGTAAATGAAAACTCTTAAGGAAACAATGGTAGCAGAGATGTCAACTTCCCTCTAGGCAGGACCTACATCAACTTCACTTTCCTAGTGGAACTGCTGGAACCCTAACCTAGTTTGGTCAAGCAAGGTGCCACTAAAGCCTAGAGTTCCTGCTCTGTACACCTTCTGGCATGTCTAAAATAGAGAGTTTTAACTGTTCCTCAAGGTAGTGACAGACCAGCTATTCATGCATATGTGTTTGGGGACTGAAAGATCTTAGTGCAAAATACTAACTCTACTATTTATTTATTCTACTTAGGTATACATGATAGCAGCATGCATCTTGATTCATTGTACACAGATGGAGCATTTCTTTTGTTGTATGTGATGTAGAATCACATCATATATGCAGTCATACATGAAGTTAGGGCTATGATGTCCATCTTATTCCACCATCTTTACTGTCCTCATGCCCCCTCCCTACTCCCTTCCCTCTGACCAAAGTTCCTCCATTCTTCCTGTGTCCTCCCCCCCATTATGGATCAGCATTCACTTATCAGTGAGAACATTCAGCATTTGGTTTTTTGGGATTGGCTTACTTTGCTTAGCATGATATTCTCCAACATTTTAAATTCTTTATTATTCTTGGATCAAAGATGACTTAACATGAAGATTTTCACTTAAGGTTATTTGAGAGAGCTTTTTTTTTCTTCCTCATAAAAATTTGAAGTAGAATTTCTGCTTCTAGTTCATCTTTGGATAACAGAAAAAAATTTCAACATAAATATTTCTGTTGAAAGTTCATAGCATAATTGGAAAAATCATAAAAATTCAATATAACTTCTTTAAATTATTCAAAAATTATTAGTAATCATAAAACACCAAACAATTCAATATATAGTTTATTTAGATTATTTTAAAGTTATCATTAATCATAAAATATGAACAATTTAATAAAATTGTATTTAGGACACAATATCTTTAGTATTTTACTTTGAATTTTATAATATTGTTGATAGTTTTGGTTCAAAAGGCTATGCAGGCTTTAAAACATTATATAACTAATATCTAGTCTGGTACTGAGTAGCTATGTACAAACCCTTAATAATTGCTTTTATAAACAAAATTACTCCCTTTCATAATTAATCATTTTATTCTTATAATAATAAATATATCCTCACATTTCAAATGATTAAATTTCAGCATAGAAAGCACAGAAGGAAAATTTCATTCATTGCTTGCATAATGCTTACACTTCAAGGTGCTTTGTTCAGATATTTCATTCATATTCCAATTTCTTTCATCACATGTTAATTTTGTACAATGCAGTGACTGGATAAGATGGCAAACTAATTATTACTGTTCATTGGCTGATTAATTCTGATCTACATGGCAGGGATCAGCAAACTGCTGTTCCAGGGACAAATATGACCAATCTTCTGTTTTTATTTTTCATTAGCTAAGAATAATTCTAAATTTTTAAATGTTTGCATTTTAAAAGATTATATTAGTATCTGCATAATATACTCAATTTTACCTCTTGGCCAAAAAAGTCTAAAATACTTACTATCTGACCCTTCATAGGAAAAGTTTGTTGGCCATGGATTTTATGATCACCAGGTACCAGTAATAATGTCAAAGTGACCTTTCAGTTATTTGGCTTTATAAATGCCAAGGTCAAAACAAGCAAATCTTTGCCTACTACAGAAAAAAAAAAATCCAAAGCTAACTTCAGATGTGTAACTACTCTGAGTCTTCTGATAACATATGCACATATTTCCTAGGGAGGAAAACAATAGTTTTTGTCAGTCCATCTCCCCAACATCAGGACCCTTTACTTTAAAGGCAGACTTGTCATTGTGCTCAGAACACAGCACTACCAAATTAGCATTTTCATATATTTTAAGAATGGTACTTACAAGTGGAAGATACCCCTGTGGTAGAACTAATAGATTTATTATCAGTATTTAGAGTCTTTAGAGTCCAAACTCTGAGGCTATTTTCAAGAAACAAAGAATTATGCAACAGCTTGCTTAAATAGGACAAGTGACAAAGGAAGTCAGGTATACAAGAGCTCTGCACAGCCTGTCTATTCAGAGGGCAACTTTTCCCTTAATTTTCCTTGAGTGTTTTCTCTGTTTCACTGTCTGCTTCTTGGTCTGAAACTCAAACAGCTTATGGAGTAAAAAAAACACAAAAAAACTTTTCTTAGAAAGCATCACTGCTTTGGGTCTAAATTTCAAAATGATGAGAGAGAAGGCATTAGTAAAATTAGGCAGGGTTTGGTTTGGTTTTGCTTTAATACGTAGAAGCACGCTTGCCCATTTGGACCTGTATTACCACATCAGAGCTTGATTTCAAGGCAACATATATAGGGGAGGGAAATACATACCTCACATTATTTAACAAATAATCTCTTCCTTTACTTTGCACCAGTTAAGCTGAGACCAGCCCTTTCCTCATCATGAGACCACAATAATTTTAGGTGCTTATCCTGCCAAATGGCTGACTTGCACATGATTGTACTCTCTGTCCTGGAAATGCAGTGACTGTTGCTAAAAATAAAGATGAAAGGACTTAAGCATCATTATTCAGATACCTAAATACTCCACTAATCACTCTGTACTATACAAAAGCAAAGTCATTATTAAGTCATTTGCTTATAATGCAGGAAATGTCTTTAAATGAAAAACCATAAGAACTATTTAAAATTAAAATTGTGGTCAACTTAAACTTTGGTTCAAGGCCATATGCTAAAAAATTAATATGCTATTTCCTGTTGAAATAGGCTTGATGCCAAGCCCAGGTTAGGCAGTCATCAGAGTATAATTTATATAGGCCAGATAGATGTCTAGGTTTGAAATTTATTCTTTTAAAATCTAATAATCCACTGTGACTTCTTGTGTGTTTGTTGCAGTGCCAAGTAATGACAATCTGCTTACACACATACATTATTTCATTGGATCCTTACATTTTCCTTTGCTCATGCTCTTTTTGTGGCTTAGGCTGCTCTGTGACCCTGCTTCTAATTCCTGTATACCCTTAGGTCCCAGTTCAAGCATGGTATCCATTAAATTTAAATGTATGGAAAGAATTAACTTTCATGGAAACTTTAGGCTTTGTAGAATACCTCGCATTCCCTTATTGTAGGGTCTTATAATGATTTTTCTTTGCTGCAACTTAATTTTCAATAATTAACTAATTAAAGTTTGTATCCCACAATTGATTTCTTTTTTTTGGTACCAGGGATTGAACTCAGGGGTACTCGACCACTGAGCCACATCCTCAGCCACATCCTCAGCCCTATTTTGTGTTTTATGTAGAGACAGGGTCTCACTGAGTTACTTAGCGCCTCTCCATTGCTGAGGCTGGCTTTGAACTCGCAATTCTCCTGGCTAAGACTCCCAAAGTGCTGGGATTGCAGGCAGGCACTCAGCCCACAATTGATTTTAAGCTACGGGAGGGCAGAGATCTCTATTCATGTTTATTTAGCATTATATCTCTGGCATACAGCATGCTGAATGGGACATTGTGGAATTTTAATAACACATGGAATGTTCATTGTGGAATTATTGTATGCCTTATGCACAGGTGACATATATCTATTGTACGAATGAGAAAATTGAAAGGTTAAATAGCTTGCCTAAAGCCACGGAGTCAGGAACCAGGATTTGGACTTCTATAATTATACTGTCACTTATAGAAGTAGCATTTTATATGAGGAGAACTTAGGCTTTGTCACAGGTCACTTGGCATTGTGTATTAAATAGTCCAATACCAGAGCACCTTTGTTTGCCAAGTCCTTGGCCTTGAAGAAAAGTAAATGTAAAGGGATATTGTCAAAGACTTAAATGGCATTTCTTCCGACATAGATAGGATATAAACCAACCTACAGGGAAGCTCTAATGTCTCTCTATCTCATATCCACCCTGCATACTACACATACATATATACCTCTACACTTCCATGGATATCACTCTAGCTAATGAGAATTAGTAGCATCCCTATCACCAATGTGTATTTTTTTTTCATTTCCTGAGGCTATCCCACTGGGGGAAAGGCAAAATTCAACAGAAGACTACCAGGTCCGAAGACCTAAATTCTGCCCTCTGTATTGTGACCTCTGTAATTGCCTTTCACTGTTTCCAAACTTCTCTGCTGCCTTTTCTACATACATTAAAGAGAGACAATAGTCTTCTAAACTTTTAAAATAAAATTTTAAAGCTGTAGAACAATATACAAATTTAGGTGTTATTGCTACCACTCCATTATCCCATCCCCACATCCTTCTTTCTTAATGGTCGTTACTATTTGTTTTATGTTCATGTTTTAATGGTGTACTTCCAGAAGATATGAAAAGCAAGACCTTAGACATTTGCAAATATACCAAGTGCAGGAAAAAACACAAAGAATTGACAGCCAACCAATTGGCATTAAATCAAAGCGTTAATCTTCTCTGATATTAATAGTCATAAGTATGGCTGAATTTCATTCTCTCATTCTAAAGTGGATTCCCTGACATCAGAGAGTAAAAATAAAATGCTGTCAAATTATCAGTCCTATACATACTAAACTTCTAGGTGGTGGGCTTTTCTCTGCAATTTTCTAGGTAAATATTTGAATACTGTCTATGGAAATGGTAAACTGTATTATCAAAACTTTTGATAATGCATATCAAAAAACATTTGAGAATTTTTTTTTAACTGAGAAAGCCTAACTTAGGAATTTATCCTAAGGGAATATTTAATGAAGTAAACTAGATGCATAGGAAGGGACAGTACTCCCTATTAGAGAAAAAAAATGAAAACAACATTAAAGTTTAGCAATAGCAGAGTGGTTAGATACATCAGTGTGTATTCATATAATGGAGAGGAAAGAAGTATCTATTTCCATTTTTCTTTTACTTTAATTTTATATTTTTAATATAAACATTAAAATAAAACAGATCATAAACTGTACATATGTACATGTTAAATTTTTGAGATGTGATATCTTTTACTTTAATTTGATATTTTAATATAAACATTAAAAAAGTAAATATAACATAAACTGCATATATGTAAATGTTAATTTTTTGAGATTTGGTATATATGTGTATAAATACATATGCACGTGCACACACACACACACACACACTCCTGAAAACATCAATGTAGTCAAGATAATGAACATATCCAATCATACACTTAAGTATTCTTATCAGCTTAATATCACTCCTTTCTTCCTTCCTTACCTCCATTCCCAGCACATCACTTCCAGTGTTTCATTCTAAAACACTGTTTTATTTTAGCTCTTACATAAAGCTATATCCATTTTAAGTTCATTTTTATAGATGATTTAATGTACAGGTGGAATATGATTTTATTGAATATGGTCATCCAAATGTTTCAGAATTATTTTTGACAACATTTTCCCATTGAATTATTTTGGCACCTTAATTAATTATCTATTGACAATGCATGTGTGTTTCCATTTTAGGACTCTTGTGTGTTTCATTGATCAGTATATGCATATTTATTCTAATACTACACAGTCCTGTTGTTGCTGTTTGTGAATAAGCTTTAAAATCAATTAGTACAATTGTGTCCTTTTTCAGGTATTTTGGATAGTCTAAGTCATTTTAATTTTTATATACATTTTTAAATTATCTTGTTAATTACTATAAAGATATCTGCTAAATTTTTTAATCAAGGTCATTCTGAATCCATAGATTGATTAGGTGAGAACAGACATCTTAAAAAGATTGAGTCTTTTTGTGCATAGATAGCATATTTTTTTTACTAACTGAGCTCTGCAACTTCTGTCAACAATATTTTATTTACATTTATCTCTCTACACACACAGATCTACTCCACCAAATTTATTCCATATATTTCTTGTTGACATTATTATAAAATCTTTCAATTTTCTATTGTTTAATGCATATATTGTAAAATGTTGCAAAAGTCACCTATTAGTTGCAATACCTTTTTATGTGCAAGACAGAACTTTTTACAGAGATAATTATTTTATCCTTGAATAATGACAGCTTTTCTTTGTCCTAGACATTCAACTCCAAGAAACACATTAAGAAAATAGAAGGAAAGAAAATATTCCCCAATGACTCAGAAATAGGTATTGCTACCTCATTTCTCCGATTTGCCTCTATTACAACTGGCCAGTTTGTTCCTCCAGAAATGAAACCTCACCTAGCTTATTGATAAATTTAAATGTATTGAAAGAATTAACTGATGTCCATTAATATAACACATGTGAAAGTATTTCTAATGCATAATAAAAATTACCAATTAACATTATTTAGACTTGAGATTTCCTGTGATTTTTCTGTTTAGCTAGTGTTTGATTATTTGCATGTTTTTTTTTTTTTCCTTAAGTAGTCAATTTGGGGCATTCTCATTATCCATAATCTTTGATGATCTTACTTCATCTCATGAAAAAAGGTCATAAAACATGTCATATCATTTCATTATTTCCTAAAAAGAGAGGAGAAAATTTAAATGAATTAATAGTTTAAAATCATCTCTCACTTCCTCATGAAGGCCATATTTTCAACAAGAAGAGGCTACTGAATTGAAAGAGCAATTCTGGTAAAGTTTTAATTCTGAAAAATGCCTAACGGGGACTCCTGACTACTACTGATAACCTAAAGAAACTCCTGGGGGGTGGTAAGCCATGTGAGTCCTTACCTTTACTCGGACAAGTTCCATACACCTCTTGACAAGCTTGAGGTCACTGCTGTATAAGGTCTGCCAAAAGCTGAGGCTATTGCTTTGACTTAATTTGGCAAGTTCCCAAACAGAAAGGCAAAGTCCCTAAAGAAATAGAGATAATGGGTGGAAAGAGAAAGAGGAAAAGGGAAACCACAGAAATTGAGTTTTAATAAGGACTTTTGTATAGTTCTATCTGTGCTCATACTAGTCTTACCTCTTTTAGAATTTTGCTGCTGTAAATGCAGAAAGCATGGCTAACTAACTAGCAGCTTTATTGGTCTTTGTCAGATAATAAATGAGAGAGAGGGAGATTTACTATAACTTTTCAGCAAAATACTTTTCAGAAAGCAAGACTGATGTCAATGTGATGGTACAATAAATACGAGTTGCCCTCAAGGGAGCTCCTTTGATATAGTGATTAAAAAGAAATAGCTTCCTCTTCCCATTGGCTTTAATAATTTATACCAATCTTGGGTAACATAAATGGATGTGTTGGTTTTCGGCTGTGTTGAAGTAGTTATACTTCATTGCTAATGAATGAATGGACAATCCCTATAGAGTCAGCTGGGCTGGGTGCCTGTCCTCTGCCAATTGAATTAATTTGCTGCTTTGGGCCTCCTGTGCCCACTCCCTACCACCCTCAAGCACTTTTCTAAAGTAATTCTGCTTCCATTTAAAGCTTCTACCGATATAAACTTTGATGATGAAAATAATAATTTCCTTCAGTTCAGTATCCTGAGTTGTTTTCATCTTTAGCAAATGATTCTCTAGAGCCACTTTTCTCTCTAATTTGTTCCGTTTCATTCTTATTGGAAAGCATGGGACAGAGGCATTTTGAGTTCATTCTGATGCTTCTAACTACAATCCCTTTTGAAGGGATTGATTTGGAAACCACTCCAACTCACTAGGGAGGCCTTTAGTGCATTTACTTGGAACTGTTTCTTATATGACCTTAAAAATAATTCTTTAAATTTTCCACAGAAGGAAAACAAATATAAATTCTCTGAACAGCATTTTTTTCCATTTTTGGTAGAGAAAATGCAGCTCTCTATTCAACTCCTCTTTCTTGCTAAGAGGTTTCTTTTTTTTCTTTTATTGCTAACAAAAGCATAATTGCTTCATAAGTCTATAATTTTAAAAAAAAAATTTAAAATCCATTTTGTCTGGATAGCTTCCCAAGAAAAAGAAAATATCTCAAGTTTGGAAAATAGCCAGCAGAATGTAGTTAAAATTTCAGAAAACATTTTAGAAAGATTTATTTTTTTCAGAAGATCTTATGTTTGAAAATTGGAAGACATCACCTAATTAATGTTTAATGCTGGCAGAGAAATTCAAGAGGGAAAGCAGCCAAGCTTCAATGGCTACTTCCCTGGGAGAAATAGCAACTTCATAATCAATCAACATGAAGCATTAATACATGTCCATCATGATTCTAGGTGTTGAGAGGAATATAGAAGAATGAGCAATGAGGAGCTTTGTCTCATTGGAAAGACAACATCAAATAATATAGACAGTTTATCTCTACCCTACTGTCTGATCATCTAAGTGTGCTCCAAATTCGTGAGCTCACAAAGAGTCACTTCAGTGAAAAGATAGGATTTGAATTGGTCTTTGAAGGATGATTAGGGTCTGGGCTGATGGAAATGACAAGAAAAAAGCATTCAAGGAAGGGGAACAATGGGATCATTTAGAATAATTTTGGTCTAGGATCTCTGCATGCTTGCTCTTCAGTAGTGGGGAGTTTGCTTTGTGTCTGGCACATTGAATCCAGAAGACGTGTAGGGATGAGATTCAGAAAGTTACTGAGTTTCCTTGAAGCAGGGAAATGAGGCAATCAAATTAACATTGATGGGAAATTATAAGAAATAATTATTAAAGACAGATAATCAAAACAACTTTGTAGTAACCCAGGAATAAGGGAATATGAGCTTAACTAGGGCTGTGGATTCATATCCAAAGAGGAAAAGATAGAAATGAGTGTTGTTGTGAAGAAGGAGACAATTGTTGACCCACTGAGTGTAGCGAACTAAATAAAACATGATATCCTGACTAAGGTAACAGAATAAATGTTAGCTGTTTTTAAAACTTCAGGAAAGTGTGAATGAGGAATTACTTTAACAGGGATGTGGAGAGAGAGAGAGAGAGAGAGAGAGAGAGAGAGTGTGTGTGTGTGTGTGTGTGTGTGTGTGTCCGGGCGCAAGTGCGCATGTGTGCATGCACATATGTGAGACGTGGGGGAGAGAGAAAGATGAATTATGATAGATTTTCATTTGTAATATTCATTTTGGGGTGATGGAAAGACACTCAAAGGACAATATCTAAGTGACATTTGGAAAAGACAGGATAAGAGCAAGAAATGACAGAATATTCCAAGAACCATATGTCCAACCAGCACCATTTGAAGGATTTTGCTAAATGAGAGATTCTATCCCATTCCTTTTTGTTTTTTTCACCTACTTGATTCTTTATCAGTTAATCTTACCCTTATGATTTCTGCTATGTCTACTACTCAGGCCTGATGACAAGATCATATTTAAATAGATTCATTTTCTAAATTACAAAGTGCTATAAAAATCTATATATTGCCATTATATATTTTTCTTAAAATATCTTTTTAAAAAGTCATTTCTTCATTCCTTAAGTATGAGCTGCACAAAAGAAGTTCCTTAAAAAGAGCATGGTATAGAAAGGGAGAAAGAGGAGAATGTAGTTATGGAGAAAGCTGAGAAACATTATCTCAGCTGGGAGCTCAGGGTCAATATCAGCAGTAAACAAGCTATGCTTACAGTACATACCCTTGATATAAATAAATGAAAATAACACTTTATCTCTGCTATCTTCCTTCCCAAAGCACATAACCCTAGTTTGACCATCAAAAAAAAAAAAAACCCATCAAACAATTCCCAACTGAGAGGCATTCTATAGCGTATTTGACTAGCATTCCTCAATATTCCAGGGTCATCAAAAACAAGGAAAGGCCAAGAAACTGTAATAGTCAAAAAGAGCTAAGGAGTCCATGAATACTAAATTCAGGATGGTATTCTAGATGAAGTATTGGAACACAAATAAGGACATTAAGTAAAATCTCAGGAAATCTTACTGAAGTATGGGAATCTGGTTAATAACAATGTTTCACAATCAATTCATTAATTATGACAATTTTGACATACTACTGTAAGATATTAGTGATAAAGGAAATTGGATATGAAGCACATGAGAACTCTATTAATTTTTCCAAACTTTTCTGAAATGTAAAGTTCTTCTAAACTGAAAAATGTAGTTACCCATTTTTTAGAAACCTAATATTTTTTTTTTAAATTTTTATTCTTGTTTTATTTAGGCTTACATGTTGACAGTGTAAATTGACTCATTGTACATAGATAGAGGATAACCTATCAATTCTCTAGTTGTAAGTTGTATAGAATCACATCATATATGCAGTCATACATAAAGTTAGGGTTATTATGACCATCATATTCCATCACCCTTGCTGTCCCCAAAAAGCAGCTTAAGGAAGGCAAAAGGAAAGATGGAAGAAAAGAGCACTGACTTCAGCTGTGAAATTTAGCATTTTAAAAATTTTCAACATAAAATTCCTAAGGAAGGAATTCTATTCATTTTCAACAGTTCACAAATCTCATAAACCTCTCAGGTAGACCTCTAAGATAAACCATAAATAAGGGAATTGAAGTCAAATAGGGTAGATATTTTGATTGTGTTATCTGAAAAAAAATTAAAGTTTTTTAAAATAGATGTTTTAAGGCAATTTTTCTGAACTTATATCTGTTGTACGATTTGGTCATATGATTTACTATATTGTTTCAAAATGATATTTACATTGTAAATTAAATTGTTAATACCATTATGAAATTATTCTCTTAAAATGTTGAGGAAATGGGATAGGAAAGGCATTTTTCAAATTTATTGTACTTGCATACATAATTGAAATCATCATTTTCTAACTTCTTATTGGATTCAAGGAAATTCATTGGTGCTAAACATATTTATTATTCAAAATAAGTATGATTTATTAGTGATTGATTGGTACTGGGATTTGAACCCAGAGGCATTTTACCATTGAGCTACATTCCCAGTCCTTTTATATTTTCTATTTTGAGAAAGGGTCTTGCTAAGTCACTGAGGATCTCACTAACTTGCGAGGCTGGCCTTGAGCTTGTAAAGATCCTCCTGCCTCAGCCTTCCAGTCTCTGGAATTGTAAGTGTATGCCACCTTGCCCTATTAAAAATAACTATGAATTTTAATTAATGAAAATTATTTGTCCAAGGATAATTTCTAGAGACCAAGACAAATATTTAAATAGTCCACTTGGAAATTACTAATCCTTCTCCAATACTCTTTTGTCTGAATTGAGAATATATAAAACTCATTATTGGTAATTAACCTTTCTCTTGAAATTGTAGTTTGAACTCTGCATCTGAAGCCTCAAGGTCTGGCTAAGACAATGGAAATAACTGCAAAGTTTGAATGAGCATATTTTTAGCCAGTTGAAGTCTGCAGCTAGGGCTTGGTGCCTGCAAATTAGGTGTCTATGGCTCTAACTCCAAACCACCGTAAGTAGAAAGTTTCATTTTGAGTTTAAAATGAAAACTAAGCCATATGCAAAGTTTTCCTTCCACTCAGAATGGAACTATAACTGTCAAGTACGAGGGCTGAGGGCGAGAAGCCACGGCAAGTGAGACATTATTAAAACTAAACCTCTGTAGCCCAGTTCCCCAGCAACACCTGCTTCCAAATGTCTTTTGGATAAATTTCTAACTCTTCTCCACCTTAGATGAACAGACTTCCCAGAGATTTTAGTTGTTATTTATTCTGTCATCTTAATTTACATATAAGAAAATCGAGAGGTAGTAAGACCAGGTGTTCTGCCAAAAGACACACAGACCTAGGCTGAGGTCTGTATAACGCCAACTACTAGCTCAGCATATTGTGTTTCTACCCACTTTCCACACTTGTACTAAATTGCTTTCGAAAAATGATTATCCAATGACAGACTCTGAACTCCCATGTAGAGATTCACAATGCACATTAGCACATTAGTTCTAACCGCTTACATTTTTTGGCTAAAAAATAACTTAGCGCCAGGTGTAGTGGCACGGGCTGATAATCTCAGCATCTCAGGAGGTTGAGGCAGGAGGATCACAAGTTTGAGGCCAGCACTGTTAACTTAGTGAAACTCTCAAAATTTCAAAAAAGTGAAATAAAATAAAACAAAAAGGACAATAAATGTAGCTTACTGGTAGAGTGCCACCCGAAAAGAACCCAACTGATGAACATCATTGCCATCATGACAAAATACCAACCCTGCCCTCTTTCAAAACTCTTCTTATTCCTTTGGATTTCAAAGGTACAACATTTCAAATTGGCTAAGTGAAATTTTAGGTTTTAAAAATGGATTAATACATGAAAGGGATTGGGTATTGTGCTTCATAAGGGGTAGTGAGGAATTAAACAACGAATAAAAAATCAATATAAATAATCAATATAAACTATAATTTACAAAATGTTTCCACAATTTTTTAACTTCCCTAAGTGAAAGTCACTGTGACTGCCAACTAATAAGGTCAGCAACTAGTCTTTTTCATTAAAATTATAAACATGTATTCATTGTACAAAGTAGTGAGCTCTCTGTGCCATTCCCAAACATGCATATATCAAGCTTTGATCATGTTTATCTCCCTCCCTCAACCCCCTCCCACCCTCTTCCTACCCTTTTCTCTTGTCCTCACTTCCATTTCCTAATAGTCCTTCCTCTACTTTCAGATCTTTCTTTGTTTTCACATGTGAGAAAAAAAAATAAGTGATACTTGTCTTTCTATCTGGCTTATTTCACTTCTAGTTCCATCCATTTTCTTGCAAATGACAGATTTCATTTTTCTTTACCATTGAATAATACTCCACTGTGTATATATATACCATATTTTCTTTACCCATTTATCTGTTGATGAGCACCAAATCTGTTTCCATATCTTGACTATTGTGTATAGGTCTGCAACAAATATGGTTATGTAGGTTTCCCTTCTGTATGCTGACTTCATTGCCTTCAGTTTTTAATTTGACATAACCCCATTTGTCAATTCCTCCTTTTGTTACTTAGGCTGTTGGAGTCCAGAAAATCATTGTCTGTGCCAATACCTTGAAGCATTTTCCCTGTATTTTCTTCTAGTTGTCTCAAAGTTTTAGGTCATATATTAAAGTCTTTGATTAATTTTGTACAGGGTAAAAGATAGCGGTCAAATATAATTTACACTATATTACATTTGGCTGAGGTATTAATTCTTTATACTGCATGCCAGAAAAACAGGAATAGAAAGGATAATAAGTAGAGCATGTTAATTAGTGTGCAAGAGAAGCAATAGACCAGAGCACTGAGTTAGTCATAGGTAATATCTTGAATACCAAAAGCTGGGACTGGGATAACTAGAAGAAATTTCTTCATAAGAACAGAAGTTGGATTAAAGCATGGAATTCATAAAATATCAAAAGAACTAGTTTTCATCATTTGGACAATTTCAAGCACAGAATTTAATATTGATGACCAAAATCTAAATTTAAGGAGAAATATTGATAGCAGGTGATTGAAGAAACAAAATAAGAAAGGGAAGTATGCACCATACTAGTGTAATAACAACTACAAGTAGATTTTAAGGATGCCAAAACTGCAAGAAGAATATGTAGAGGAAAGATAACTAAAACCCAAAACATAAAAAACAAGTGAATTAAACAAAACACGCATTCAGCAATCAGAAAGAAAGGGTCCAGAAGAAGTGAGGAGACAAGTTTCTAAAAGTATACAGAGGCAACAGGTAGTATCCATTCCTTAATCCCATTAATGCATTCATGTCGAGAGCCCTCTGTGGACTATGTGTGAGGACCTTTTCAGCATTGCAGCCAGTGTGGGGATAGATCTAGTATTTGGGAACTTAAAGTGGCATTCCTGCTATTAAGACCACCCAATGCATGTGAACTCCCCCTGAGCTCTACTGAAAAAGGTCCTATATAGCACCAGAGATGGGGTGACCTGTTGCAGCTACACAGCCTCTCTGAGATGGGTGTGACCTGCCAAGATGCCAATCAACCTGCTGACTGCAAGACCCCATGAAGCAAGACTCCACCCCTGAAACCTTAACCCTGCCTTTGATGTACCCCTTTAAATAAACCACGGGAGCCATTTTCTAATAGTCCAGTTCCAGCTCCTGTGTGGGCTGGGCCTACTAGGTGCTCCAAGCCTCCTTTAAAACTATTTTTTTCTGACTCTGTGTCTTTAGTTATTCACTAATTATTTCTGACTTATCTTCTCCAGTGGCTTACACCCTCCTGGACAGGAAAAAGGATCCCTTAGCGAGGTGCTGGCCACCTCCCCATACATTCATTTGTTAATATTATGATTATTTCAAAAAAATTTTAATTTTAAATTTACTCTCCCTAATTCAAAGTATAATTAACACCAAAGCTTCCATTTCTTAAAATAGAATAGGCGTTAGAAAATCAGCAAATACTTGAGAGCAAATACTAGCATTGTCACATTTAAGATTATAAATAAAATTTTAAAAAAAGAATGACATATTCCTTCATATAGTCACATTGACATCAGAGAAAGGGTAAAACTAATAGCTTGAAATTGAGGGAGAAAATAATATAATGCAAAAAACATAAAAAATATGTTATCACATCTGTGTTGTTATGTTAGACCCAAACAGACTTGCACACTTCCCCATGGCTCAGTTCAAAAATTGATATTCATGAAGATCATAGTAATTTTAAAAGTGTGATATTTTTACATACTATATAAAGAACCCAAAAACTCAACCTTTGAAAAACAAATAGCCAGACAATAAAAGGGCAAAAGAACTGAGTTGGCTACTTCTCAAAAGAAGTATGATATTCAACAAGTATATAAAAAAGTATTCAACATTTTTAAAGATCATGAAAATGCAATTCAACATTATATGAGATTCCCTCTTTCTCCAGTTAGAATGACAATGATCAAGAATACAAATAAAAATCAATGGTGGCGAGGATCTGAGGAAAGGAACACTTTTATGGTGTTGGTGGGAATATAAATTAGCACAGCCACTATGGAAATCAGTATGAAGTTTCCTCAAAAGTTAAAAATAGAACTACCACATGATTCAGGTATACCACTCTTCAGTATTTATCCAAAAGCACAAAAGTCAGCATACTTTAGAGAAACATAAATACATTTATCCCAGCACAATTCATGATAGCTTATGGAATCAGCCTAAGTGTTTTTCAAATGGATAAATGGATAAAGCGAATGTGTTACATATACACAATGAAGATTTACTCAGCCATAAAGAAGAATGAAATTGTGGCATTTTCTGGTAAATGAATAGAAATGAAGAAAATCAAGCTAAGTGAAACAAGTCAGAGAGTTAAGGGTGTTTTCTTTCATATGTAGAAGCGAGAGCAAAATAAGGAGGATGGAGAAGAAAGAAGCTTCCATTGGTACACATACATGATGAAGTTTTATTCAGCCATAAAGAACCAAGTGATGATATCTGCAGGAAAGTGAATGGAGTTAGAGTCCATAAATTTGAGCAGAATAAGTCAGATTCAGAAAGTATCACATTTTCTCTCATATGTGAACACTAGAGGAGAAAAACAGGAAGAAAAAAAAGGGATGTCATGAAAGTAGGACAATCATTAGAAGAAGAAGAGGATCTGGGTGTGGGAGAAAGGGAAAGATGGGGAGGTATTGGGAAGTAAAATTCATCAGATTATGTTTTTAGGTATACCACAATGAAACTCATCATTCCGTATAATTAATATGTACCAATTTAAAAAAGAGTTACTTGTGTTTCTTAACTATGTATCATGCATATTATATATATGTATAATATATATTATATTATATATATGTATATGTATGTATATATGCATATATATATTATCTAATTTGATTCTTACTGTAAATTTACTATCTGTCTTAGTCATCAATTTCATTGTTGTGACCAAAAGACCTGACAGGAACAATGTAGAGAAGGAAAAAATTATTTGGGGGCCATACTTTTAGAGGTCTCAGAGTCCATAGATGGCTAATTCCATTGCTCTAGGCCCAAGATGAGGCAGAACTTTATGGCAGAAGGGCATGGTGGAGGAAGGCAGCTCAGGACATAGAAACAAGGAAGCAGAGAAAGACAGAGCTCCACTCACCAAGGACAAAATATAGACACCAAAGGCATCCCCTCATCAATGTACCTCCTCCTCTAGCCATACCCTATATGCCTGGAGTTACTTCCCAGTTAATCCATATCATTAGATTTATTCACTGATCAGGTTACAATTTACATAATCTGATCACTTTACTCTGAACATGTTTGCATGGTCTCACGCATAAGTTTTTGTAGGACACCTCATATCTAAACCATAATATTCTGTATCTGGCCCCCAAAATCTCTTGCTCATCTCACAACACAAAATACATAGAGTCCATTTTCAAGAGTCCTCATTGTCTTTGCAGTTCCAACGTTGCCCAAAAGTCCAAGTACAAGGTCTCCTGAGACTCAAGGCAAACTGTGTGTGAACCTTATAAAAATCAAAAGCAACTTTCTTATATCCAAAATATAACAGCATAAACATTTCCATTCCACAAGGGAGAAACAGAGCAGAGAAAGAAGGTATGGAACCAAACAAGACTGAAATCCAACTGGGCAAGCAAGCCTATAGTTCCACTTCCAATATTGGGGCACATGACATTGTGAGGTTCTCCCCAAAGGGCATTTGTAGCTCCGCCCCTATGACTTCACTGGTTGAAGCCCACATGGCCTTCCTCTTGGATTTTTTCAGCTCAATTCTTACAACTTTCCTACGCAGTCATCACATGCTACTGGCATGCTACTGGTATCTCTTAATCTTGGGGCCCATTGCAGCTTCAGCTTCCTTTTCACATTTTCATGCATCACACTCTCAGCGGCAGCCTTCAGGAACTCTGGTCTACGTTTCCTGGGCTTCCAGGCTTTCCCTGAAATCTTAGTGGAAGCCTCCAGGAACCCCTAATTCCAGCTTCCTGCACTCCTGGAGAATCGGCACCTTGTGGCTGATGCTGAGGTCTGGATTTATTTAATTTCTGACAAAAGTGCCAAAACAATCCAATGGGAAAGAGAAACGTGTTTGTGCAACTCAGTACCCACACAGAAAACCATGAACCTCAAGCCCTGCCTCACAGCACACAAAACTCTAAATTGAGGTAAATTAGAGTCCTAAACATAGAAGTAGAGCTATAGAATTTTCAAAAGAATACATAAATAAAAAATCTTCACTATTTAGAAGTAGATTAATGTTCCCTAAGTAGGTCACAGAGGGTATAATTATAAAAAAAGAAAGTGATTAATTAGAAGTCATCAAAATAAAAACTTCTCTTCAAAACCACTATTAAGAAAATGAATCATCAAGTCACAAACTGAGAGAAATATTCACAAAGCATATATCTGACAAAGAACTCAACTCCCAAATGCATAAAGAATTTCTGCAATTTAATAATTAAACTAACAACATCCAATTTTTTAAAATTCCAAAGAGTTAAACAGACACCTCACAACTGAAGACAAGCACAAGAAAAAGTGCTCAACACCATAAATCATTAAGGAAATGCAAAAACCAAAACCATAAGGAAAAACCATTTATACGCCCAGCATGAATGAAATGAAAGACTCTCAAGTCCCAAATTAGCCAAGATGTGGAACAACTGGATATCTCATTTATCATTTGTGGGAATGTAAAGTAAGCCACTCCAAAAAAAATTTAATGATTTCTTATAACTTATACCTTAATTAACATGCTCCCATAATACTTAATCATATACCTACCTACTCTATGATCCAGTCGTTCCACTTCTAGGAACTTACACATGAGAAGTGAAAGCATAGGTGTACAAAAAAAAAGACTTATATAAGAATTTTCATAGATGCCTTATTACTACTATCCCTGAATTGGAAAGGGTGCATCATCAGAAAAAATGGCTCATGAGACTGCTTTATAGTCATATAATGTCTATTACTTAGCAATTTAAAAGGAGAAAACTACTAATACAAGCAAAATAGATAACTCAAAATCAATTGCTAAGTGAAAAAGGTGTTACACAGAAGTTATGCTACATGAATCAATTTGTATAAGGTTCTAAATTAGGTAAAATTAATCTATGCCGGACACAAATAAGAACAGTGGTTGCCTCTGGAGTGCCTAGGGAGAGCACAAGGACACTTTTGGGAGGGATAATAATGTTCTGCATCTTCCTAGAAATTTGGGTTATGTAGATGCATACATTTCTCAAGACTCATGAAATACTGCAATTATATTTTTCACATTTCATCCTGTGTATACTGTACTAAAAAAAAAACAAAAAAAATTTTATCATACACCCATATACTCAGATACACAAATATTGAACTCCAGTTAATGATGTGTATGCTGAGAGGTTTAGTGTATTGATGTTCTTTTAGTTAGATTGTTTTACTGCTGTGACTGAAAGATCTGACCAGAACAATTGTAGAAGAGGATAAGTTTATTTGGGGGCTCATGGTTTCAGAGGTTTCAGTGCATGGACAGTAGGTTCTATTCCTTGGGGCTCGAGGTGAGGCAGAAAAACTTGGCAGAAAAGTATGGTGGAGGGAAGCAGCTCACATAATGATCAGCAGGCAGAGAGGAAAACTCCACTCGCCAGATACAAATATATACCCAAAGCCACGTCCCCAATGCCCACCTCCTCCAGACACACACCCCCTCATTCCAGTTACCACTCAGTTAATCCTATAAGAGATTAATTCACTGATTAGTTTAGGGCCTTCACAGCCTGAACATTTCCCCTCTGAACCCTCTTGCACAGCCTTGCACATGAGCTTTTGGGGGACCCATCACATACAAAACATAACAGATAATCTACAGCCATTTTAAAGTTCATTTAAAAAATGAATTGATGAATAAATAGAGATGGACAGTGAACTGATACATGCAAAAGCAAATTTAGCAAATACTAATTGTAGAATTTTAATTTCAGGCTATGTATGTTCACTATATAATTTTTTCACATTTTCCATATGTCTAAAATTTTTCAGAATAAAAATCTGGGGAAATTTACTACTGCATAAAGGCTTTAAGGGGATAATATAGTGAACTAAGAAAGCATATAGTGATGAGATTTGATGGAATCAAGAATCATTTATTTTTTCCTTTTTGAAGTAATCCACAGGTGGCTACAAAATTAATAGCTTCTGCAAGTGGTTCTCCTCGAATTACATTCAGTGATTTTTTAAAAAATGTATTTTTAGTTGTAAGTGGACACAATACCTTTATTTTATTTATTCATTTTTATGTGGTGCTGAGGATGGAAGCTGGTGCCTTACATGTGGTAGGCAAGTGCTCTGCCACTGAGTTACAACCCCAGCCCAATATTCAATGATTTTTATATCTTAAGATCACTCCACATTTTGTGAAATAATGTTTCTGAAGTATATGAATTTCTGGACAGCTCTACCTCCCAGGATTCATTGAGAGGCTATATTCTCAACTCTCATCATCCTTTGTTTATTCTTCAGTGCTTGCCACCCCAGTTCCTAGAACAGTGCTTGTATATGGTGGACATTAAATAAAAATATCTTGAGTGAATGAATTATGTTGTGATAAGTATTAAAAGAAAATAATAGCTCATACAGAAAAGTACACAGTATTCAGAGAAAAATTTTCATTTTAGCTCAGAAAGTTCCTGGGTTCTTTAAGCAAATGTCATCCAAACTAACTGGTATCCTGATTCTATAATATAATATGGAAACTTTTCTTCTAAAATATGTTTTTCTCAAAATAGAATGGTAGGTGTTCAAACTGGTAATTTCCAACTTTTCAAAAATTTCAACCTGGTCATTGTTTCAACCCACTCCCTACTTTCCCCTGATTTCTTTATTGGCTTTCCTGATATTATATCCAGGTACAGCATAGCTCTTGGTCACTGTTTTAGTCAACTTTTTTGCTTTTGTGACCAAAAGATCCGAGAAGAACAATTTTAGAGAAGAAAAAGTTTATTTGGCCCTCACTGTTTCAGAGGTCTCAATTCATAGATAGCCTGCTCCATTGGTCTGGGCCCTATGTGAGGCAGAACATCATGGTAGAAGAGTGTGGTGCAGGAAAGCAGCTGAAGACATGGCACCAGAAAGCAGAGAGAGACTAAGCTCAGCACACAAAATATATACCCTAAAGGCACACCTCCAATGACCCACATCACCAGCCACACCCTACCTGCCTACAGTTACCACCCAGTTAATCCCTCTAAGAGGATTAATGCACTGATTAGGTTAAAGCTCTCACAACCCAATCATCTCACCTCTGAACCTTTTTGCATAGTCTCACACATGAGCTTTTCAGGGACAACTCATCTAAACCATAACAGACACCAAGTGCAGTATGATGTTAATATAATTCTTTTTACAAAAAAAAAAAAGGCCCAAAAGGAATAAACAAATAAAACCAACAATTACAATGTGGTTGCTTTTGGTATCAGTGAACAAAGGAAAATCAATACATAGGATAGAGAAAGATTATATTATCCTCACACCACAGCATGGGGCCAAGAAAGACAACCGCAGGATTTCTACCTTGGGAAACTTATAAGAAGAAATGCCTTGCAAGGAGGGGAGGCAGTTGTTACAAAAGCACATAAATTCCTTGCTGCAATAATCACATGGAAAGATTGATGTTGGAAGCAGACATATGGCTCACAGGGGAGGAGTAATGAGATAAAGGCACATGCTGCTGGAGCAGGTGATGTTCTAATTAGATTCCAGCGATGTGGTTCAGACCATGTTTAGATGGAAATTATCTTAAAATACACAAAAGAAACAAAACAGAGAAGCAGGGGAAATGATTTAGAGCTATGATCATAATGAAATCAGTATGATGGAGCTGAAATAAGGTTTTTATAAGACTTTTGTTGGCAAATAAAAACAATTTGTCATGTAGTATTAAAATATTATTGGATTAAGGGAATAGCACTATTGAAGAACTGGAAGTATTGGCAATAGATTATTACTTCCTCACACATTCTTTTCATACTCTTTCACAAAGGTAGATAAAATTGTCTTGAGGATCTACCATACTAAGTATTCATATGTATAATCTTTTTATTCTCTGTAATGTTTATCTGAGATCATTGTATTCTAGCAAATAAGGTTCAGAGAGACTTAATAACTTGCCCAAGGACATACACCTGAAACTGGCAGAATCAGTGTCGAAACTTAGGGTGTCTGATTACAAAGACAAGGTCCCTAATCCTGTGCAATGTGCTTCATTTTGTTTTATAAGCACAAAGTCATACACAACTTGGAACATCCATTGCAAGGAAATAAAAACAAACATGTGTAGGTGTTTTATGACATGTTTACTTTTTCACATTACACAGATAAGTTTGGAGCTGTAACCTTGACCATAACTTATGCTAGCCTAGTTCCTTGTGTTAAGACCTTGCATTGTACTTTTCACTTAAAATCATTGCCCACAGGGAACATTTCCTCCATGTGGCTGTCTTTTGATGTCCCCATAACTGAAAAGCTATGCAACTATTTTGGTTTTTATAGTTTTAAAACTGGACCACTGATAATAGCTCTTACAACATTGAAATACAATAGAAATGTTTGAAGTTTGAGGAAGTATAACAGAGAATTAGAAGCTGCTTTTGTTAAAACACTGACTTCACTTCGGTCTGCAGATGTTCACTTTTAACTAGAAGCAAGATGAAAGAACAAGAGAAAGACTTGGAATCTTTGCCTTCATTTTTTATCTGTCTCCTTTGTTACCTTAGTTCAGGTACGATTCCTACTTAATTCTTCACATAGTTATATTAATAATTTAAGGAGTGTTCATCTAAAGCTGATAATCTACTCCTTTTAAAGCTGAAGACACCAAGAGTAACTAAGATGCTTTCAATATTTGCAGGGACATTCGAGTGTCAGCTTCTCTAGCATCCTGTTCCAGACCCCTGAAGTAGCACCTAGAAGTCTCCAGTTACTGCCCTAAAACTTCCAGGTACACCAGAACCTTGCAGGCATATCACCACCAATGAGATTACCACCCTAAGCAGGAGTAATTGTCTTGGGAGAACTGGATTGCCCTTTTCCAGTTCCGATAGATAAACACCCTGGGCAGTAAATGGAGACTGCCCCTTGAGTGATAAGGAATTCTGGAGCCAGCTTACAGAACCAGAACTGAAATAATGACCGACCAGACCACTGTTGCCCAAGATTATTTAATTATGCACACTTCTCACCTCCTGCCCCAATTCTTCCTGTATTTAATCCTAAAGTTCATGTCAGTACCCTGAAAATAAGGCTGAGGCACTTGATCTCAATTTGGCTTCCTAATATGGCCATATTATTAAAGTTCCTTTGCAGCTTTCACCACCACTTTTTTTAATGTTTTGTTTTTTTAGTTGTAGATGGACAAAATACCTTTATTTTATTTATTTTTATGCAGTGCTGAAGGTTGAACGCAGTGCTTCACACATGCTAGGCAAGCGCTCCACCACTGAGCTACACCCCCACCCCACGCCATCACTTTTTCAAATAGGTTTTGGATATAAGTGGCCAGACCTGATTTGTTGGGATCCCTAGAATCAGGCATCTGGCCTAGGACTCCAGTAACAGAAGGAGGTGATTAACTTTCAAATTATTCTTAAATAACAATTCATCCAAGCCTAATTTCTAGGGAATTGCTTTAGAATAATTCGGGTGTCTGAAATACTTATACCTGATGAAAACAATTTGCTCATAGCTTATATCTGTTGTGATATTAATAAAATTCTACAATTAACGACTATGAATCACAAGCACTCTTTCATGTATTCTGTCTAGACAATGCATTGAAATGTTACTTCTAGTTAAAAATAAACATTTGTTATGCAAAATAAATATAATGAGTTTATTTAGCAATAAACAAGATTTTTAAAAATACTCCACTGATTGAAACATTGACTCAAATGATTTCAAGATTTAGAGAAAGAAAGTAAATTCATTGGCACTATGCTCATAGGAACTGTGGGCAAAATGATAGAATTTGTTAATTTAAAATTTAGCAACAGCATGCCTAAGTCAAAAACATGTGGCAAAGAAAAGACCCACTCTACCTCTAAAGCCTGCTAATTCCCAAAAAGGATAAACATTTGTAATAAATTTCCATGTACTGTTTGCTAACTATATACCAAGAACTACCTCACTTTTACTGTAGCATTTCATTTGAAAAATTAAAAGAGATATTATAAAGAAGCACTGGGTCCTGGTTGAGTTAAATGGAAAAAGATCTCCAAAGGCAGGCTGTGCAGCAGAAAGTTCAATCTTTCAGCCATCTGCTTGAGCAGCCAGAGGAAGCCTGCGGGTAGACGAAATGGAGAAGGAGCAGCTTAGGAGTAGTCTCAAGTAAGCTGAAGGGATGTTCTCTGGCTCCTACTGGCAAGAAAAAAACATGAAGTCAAGTATTCCTTGTTACAAGGTGAACCTGGGAACCAGAGACCAATGAATACAATAAAAATCAGGTTGCTGAGAAAATTCATATGAGCATTAAGAGTAACATATGGTTTATTTGAAAGATACTGTTAACAAATTTAAATTTTATACGAATTGATGAACCTGACAGTATACTGAGGTACAGCAATACTTAACGGATGGAGTCAACCCAGAAAAGTTACTTACTTAGGACTTAAATATGTGATTGGGCCAAACTTTAGCCTCTTAGAGATAATCATCACCATCCTTCTCTAAGTTCAAAAAGAATTTACTGTCTCCACAAACCTTGTGTTTCCAACAACTTTAAAATCACTTTCCCTTTTGATTCAATTAAACACCTCCATCCTCTGCACTGATCTTCTTTCTTCCTTCTTTGGATCCCATATGAATATTTACCTGATTTATATTATTCTTCTAATAAACTTTTCTTAAAAACCTTCCATGTGCCTGACACTGTACTAAATGATGGGAAAACAAGTTTACCTGTTAGATTCACTTCAAAACAATCTCCCTACAGCTCTTCTCCTATTTCCTCTGACTTTAGATGGTGGTCCTCATCCCTGAAAGATGTCTTCAATGGGAAAGATAAATAGAACATATGTGGCAGTAAATCCCGTCAAAAGGCTCAAAACATGAGGGCATTTAGTCAACTAAATGTTTTTTAATGAAACTGTTTCCAATCAAGACAAGGTCAAACTAGTTATTCCTGAGCTCAAAAAGCAGTTATTCAGCCCAATTGACTTTGACTTTGAGAGTGTATGTGTTTCTATTCATGAACTTATGCCCAGGCAGCAGTTACAGAGAAGCTGTGATGTTTAAGGCACCAAGAAAAGTCCTGAGATTGAAGGTGAGACGACGAGAGTGTGGGCCCTCTCTCAAGAGGATATGCCACATGCCTGTAAATAATTATGATGAAATATAGAAAATGGCAAGTGTCTTGAGAGATAAAAATATGCAAGCTTCATCTGAGTGTACATAAACAAAAATTTGGTGATATATTTCTATACAAATAAATCTCCCTCTCTTGTTTGTGACTGTGTTAACTCAGCATTCCTCTGTAAATTATTGTCCTCACTTCAATAATGGGTTGTAATTTAACCTGACACCTCAAAGTCAATGTAAATAGAAACAAAATATACACTTCCATGCTGAGTAAGCACAAATGGAATATCAGGAGGGCTTGCTTCAATGTGGTCTGAAACGCAGCTTCAGGGAAGGACCATTTGATTCAATGACTATAGCAGCCCTTTGCAAACTAAGGGTCTCAGTGATCTAATGCACAGTAGGAGCATCAGCCATTCATAACCTCTGAGTCTGAGAATTCTTACTTGTAAATTGGAGAAGTATGGTTTTTTACTGCAAGACATTTAGGGTACTATTCATCACTAGCCTCTCAGATTCCATGAGCCAATAGCACTGTACAGACTGTGCTCAGAATACATTGCCTCAAGGAATGAAGAAGTAATGGAATTGCTTATGAATATCTGTGCAATAATATCCGCCATGTCCTCCTGTCCTCCCCTTTTAGTGTGAGTAAACATTCTGGCTTGCCTAGGGCTTTCACAGCTCACCAATCACCAGCTCACACCACCAACTTGGAACTGCATTTAAACTGCTTGTCCTGCCACATTGGGGACTTTTGCTCCAAGAACATCAGTGAGACTGGCCGCTTTGCTGTCCATCCCTGGATCAACTCCACCATTCCCTGATGTCCAGCCATTGGCTGAAGAGAACCACCAGGCAAGGATAACATCTGCTCTTTGGCTAAGAGAAGTTGCGTGGCATCGGAGGTATTTTGGGGCTCATGGTTGACCTAGGATTGTGTGAATTACTAGTAGTGTTTAGTTGTCCTAGGATGATGTAACTTACCTATAGTGTTTAATTAGTGCACATTGAATGCTAGTTGGGGTGCTCCAGCACACTCAACACTTTTTGCATTAATTAATTATATTTGATGATTGTTGTGATTAAACATACACTTGTTTTTAAAGACAATCCGCCTCCGAGTAATTATTAATTGAGCCAGTCGTGAAGCACAGTGAAGCATCACCACAGTCAGCCAAAAGAACATAGAAGTTGTAGCCAAATTTCTAGTCTTAAATTTTATGCATCTACTTCAGAGCCGTTTGACCTTATGACCACTATGAACATTACTTGAATCACCTTAAATCTTCATTTTCTTTATGTGTGCTATGGATATAATGCCATCCCCTGCTTATAGGATATGTAAAAACATAATTAATTTAAGCTTCCAGGACCCAGTGGATGCTTCTCACATTACAGTCTGAAGATAGACCTGGGCATCACTCCACTTCCATCCTCTGAAAGGAGACTGACCAAGATGGAGTTTAGAGAGAAGTAACTATAAAGGCTGATGAATGATTGAATTAATTACAATAGCAGATCTGGAGGCTTCAAAAATATAAATTTTCCACTTGGTGTTTCTGGATGCAGAACAAAATCAGGGGTGGCAACTTTTCCTTCTCTGCTTTCTTGCAACACAAGTGAAAACACCATTGGGTCAGGTTGCCATCAAGCCAGCTCTTTATCACCATCTCATACTTATCTCTATGTGGCACCGAAGAGCCCCAGAGTAAGCAGTGAATTCTCATTCATGACATAGACTTATGCAGCCCTTGGAGGATCCATTCTCATCCTGAATGATGTAGAGATATTTCCATTAAGAATTTGTTTGCAAAGTGCAAGGACACAAGAAACAAGAAGCTTCAGTTTCAGGGGCTATAAAAAAGATAACTTTCAGTAGTTTCTTTTAAGGAAAAAATACTTATTCCCATTTCTCGCCTTTTTAGGAAATGTGAAGAATGGCATTTTTAACTGGTTGGTTAAATATATTCAAGTATTCGAACACAGTAATAACTGTAGGTCAAAGTTGCGAGATCTGACTTCACTCATACTATTGAACTATGGAACATGAGCCCAGGTGTTCACAAAAGACCTGCCTAATTCTTCAAAGGAGTAAGAGGGTAAAGGAGCAATATACAGACAATAGAGAAAATGGGAATGCTTTGACAGTACAGAAAACAGGCTGCCCATCTAGGCAAAGATTGCCTTGTTGGCAGAAAGAGTTACAAACCAACCAGATTTACTTGAGATTGAGGGATTTTCAGTGCCAAAATCAGAGGGTTCTGGACAAACCAGGATGGTTGGCACCACTATGTCAGGTTTCACTGATTATGTCTGCAAGGTGGAATAGGACCATGGGAGCAGAAGAAGGGATGGATGCTGAAAAAAGAAAATGAGTCTAGATTTCAGTTGCAATGAGTGGGAATTTTATTTTTACCTGGTTTTCTTAATGAGAGTGGGTTTTATGTTTTTAATTGAAATACAGTTGATACAGCATAAAACTTACCACTTAAAGCAAAGGATTGAGTGGCTTTTAGTGTACTCACAGGTTGTATAATGATCACCACTGTTATGAAATTTCAAGCATCTCTAATGTTTCTCCCCCTCCCTGTCCCCTAATATCTTAAAAGAAGGTGGTTTGGATTTTTTGCATGGAGTAGGAAAGAGTAAGTAACAAGACATACAGAGAACTCAGGTTATACCAGGGCTAGTATTGTTTTGTTGCATCTCATGCCATCATAGAGTGAAAATGGAAAGATCAGCCCACGTATTTTAAGAGAAATTTTTCTATTCTGTTTCCCAGAGTCCAAGGCAGGAAGTAACCTGGTAGGAACACTGACGTAATGAAAAGTTTGCAAAGTATAGTCAGGGTTATATAATCAGTCTTTATTAACTTGTGTTTCAGAGACCTCAATATCTTGCAGTTAGAGATTAGAATGATTAAGTTGTTCAAAGCTTTACTTTATATGATCTCCTTTTAAATTAATTTATAAGTATTCATTTTATTCCCTGTTTTCATTGGAAATGATTTCTCATCATTTAAACAAATAAATAAGAATATGTGCTGTCAAGATTGCTCTTGGGGAGCTTTTTAATTAGTTGTGCTTTCCTTCACATCTATGCCTGGTTTCTATTTGTTCTTGGCTTGGAAAGGCAATAGTTTACATTTGGATCTGCCTTAACCAAATTTTGCTGAATATTACCAAATCTTCACCACTGGCTATGTTTGTTTGCTGTTCCACAGTGGTGTATGGAAACTTTCTGAATTTCTGGGCTCTGGCACTCATTCTAACATAAACAGGAGAAAGCTCTTGGACAGTTGGACAGTTTAACTTTCTATCATCAACTGCTGGCTTCAAAATCAAGCAAGCATTATCCAGATCATAAATTTAGAGTCTGTCACCTTGAGCACAAGATAATACCACCAACCATGTCTTGGCAAGAACTTCAGTTGTGAATTACAGCTAAGAGAGTTGAATGTCCTCGGAGTCATCCCTGTGTTCTCACTGGATCCTGCTTGTGATTCATAGCACACATGTGAAAGACATCTGATCTGTCTTGGTTGGAGGAGCTGAAACAGCTGGACTATGCATAGGTTGAATATGTGATCTCATCCCCATTAGGACCAGGTTCTAACAAAATGAGTTCACCAGGCACAGACTAAACTGGCAAGAAACAAAATATCTGCTTTGGTCAAGGAGATGAGTTTTTAATCCTAGGATTCATAAGCCTCTCAATGATTTAGGGGCCTATCAGTGTATTTTAGGAGATCTGTCAACATCCTAAAGTAGCTTGCAAAACATTGTAATTTTTTTTGAGAAAACAGCCATATTTCTTTTTTTTTTTTATCAAGTTCCCCAAAGATCTATTACTCAAAAGAGGTTAAAAATGATTGCTCTTGGAGAATGTCATTAACATAGTTAATTTTATTTTCTAGTAAATGATCTGTCTTCATAAATAAGACTTTATATTTGCCTGCTCAGAATTATGCCTCGAGGATGATTCTGCGATTAGTAATTTTCTATGACTATAGATTTACACGAGTGCATATTTCTGTGTCTATTGCACATACACTCTATCTGCCAAACTTTTGCCAGAGCAGCAGAAAAAATGTTAACAATTGAGAATAAGAGATTTATTATGGGGATTAGACTTTCAAGCAATGGTGGAAACTCATGAAGAGATCTACAGAAAATTATGACCTCTGCATCTGGTGTTAACTCTGAAGTTGTCAAGCTGGCAGATATGAAGGAAATCTAGATGTAAAAGTATTACAGAGCAATGAGCAGCTGGAACCCACATCTGTCTCAAATTACCTTAACCCCCAATAATGCAGGTGACCTGAAGATGAGGCTGGTATCCTTCACCACAAAGCTGTAAATCAGAGTGTGAGAAGGAGATCCAACATCTGAAAGTGGATGAAGAAGGAGCCCCATGGGAGCTGAAAGACCTGAAGGGACAGGCATTGTAGCCAGTCAACAAGGTGAGCCTGTAGGCCACAACAGCAATGTGACCTGTGGTTGTGCTTGGCACCCTGTGCTGACCTTTAAAATGCAAAATTACTGCTCCTTCTCATCCACTGTCCAGACCTCATGATCTATTTTTCCTGTGGTCAATCCTAATCCAAAGCAAAGGGAACTGTGGAACAGTAAATTCCAGTTTGGTTTGAATGATACAGACCCCAAACACCACATACACGGTGCTTGACTGAATCTAGGCTTTCACTTCTCGTAGCCATAACATGAAGGTGATAATTTATTCATAATATATTCCCTTGAGCTACTGTAAACCATTACCTGCTTATTGGTGGATGTGTATTTTTGAGCGTTATTAAGTTGTAATCAATGTCTCATTAAAGACTACTGTGGAACCACCAAGCACAGGATCTTAACAGGGAAGAATGTGAGTGGTAGCACCAAACATTAATAAGTGATTAATATTTAGGATAAACAAAGCTATCCATAAAATCAACAAAAAATAAAGGACAATAAACACAATAGATAAGTGGGTAAAAGATGTTAAAAAGCCATCCACAGAAAGAAACATAATGATTAATACCACAGTATGAAGAAATGCTCAGATTCATTGGTATTTAGGAGAATAAAACTGAAAACAGCTATATACTACTCTAAACCTTATGGATTAGAAAAATTATAATTCCATATTGGTGAGAACATGAAGTAAGAATACTTATACTTTGTTAGTGGAAGGTTATCTTGGTACAGGATCCTGGAAGGCTCCCTGGGAGTATGTACTTCTGCCAAAATTGCTGACTCGGCAAAGTTACTCTGGGGTTTATTTTGAAAAGACATTCTTGCAGGATGCAAAGGTGCATGCCTGTAACTCACTGACTCAGGAGGTTGAGACAGGTGGATGGCAAGTTTAAGGGCAGCCTCAGTAACTTAGCAAGACCTTGCCTCAAAATAAGAAATAAATAAATAAAAAGGAATAGAGACTTAACTCAGTGTTAAAGAACCCCTGGTTTCAACCTCTAGTGCCAAAAAGAGAGAGAGAGAGAGGAAATTCTCACAAAAATTCATAGTTATTAGATTATCAAGGCAGAGTATTATTGTGTTGTTTATATAAATAAGTAGTTGAAAGCAATATTTGAGCCAGTATCTAGGTAAATAAATTAGAAAAATATAGTGAATTTAAATGATAGAATACTCTCCAAGAGTAGAATCAAACAACTAGATATATTCTCTGTAACATGGAAAACTAGTAAAAAACCAGTTTTTAATGAAAAAGATAAAAATACACTATTTTAAAGTAATATTTATAGCCAAAACATAATAATTTTAAAATATATATAAAAACTCAAAGCACAAAGCACATTGGAGTCTAGGAAAATGGGAATGAGGAATAAGAAGGTGAGTCAAAGCCCAAGTACAGATAGACTTGTGCAGAAAGGTGACAACAGTGTGCTGTGGAATAGTTCGACCTTCTGTCCTCAACAACTGGGAAATAAATGTACATTCACAAACTGACAGAATTAGACATAAAGCTTTTAGAATATCTAGGTATGTGCAT
This sequence comes from Geosciurus inauris, assembly GCA_004024805.1. Lineage (NCBI taxonomy): Eukaryota > Metazoa > Chordata > Mammalia > Rodentia > Sciuridae > Geosciurus > Geosciurus inauris. Next base: position 134,533 of record PVHX01003545.1, read on the forward strand.
AGTTTTACCTGCTGCAACCTTTCACTTGAGTTCCAGGAAGTCCTTGACTACACCACAGAACTCACGAGATCTTCTATCTTAGTGATGAGGCAATCTTTTTTGGTGGGTAGGGAGGATACCAGGGATTGAACTCAGGGGCACTCGACCCCTAAGCCACATCCCCAGCTCCATTTTGTATTTTATTTAGAGACAGGGTCTCACTGAATTGCTTAGTGCCTCACTAAGCTGTTGAGGCTGGCTTTGAACTCATGATCCTTCTGCCTCCACTCCGAGCCTCTAGAACTAGAGGCGTGCACCATCACACCTGGTCAGTGATGAGGCAATCTTAAAGGTAGTGAACTGGCAGATTATAGGGAGCTTCTGGTTCTATTTCAGGACAGGCATGTTAGAAAATGAAATACACAATTTCAACTGCTAAGAAAAGAAGTTACACAAAGTATTATGGTGATAGAAAATACTAATATTTATAATCATAATTTTAATTATAAAATCTTGCAGTTTATAATTTAAAAGTCATGACACAAAGCTACAGGTAGGAAATCCCTAGGGCAAAGAAAATAGGGGGAACAGTAAGGGTGAGGGGAATAGGGAACATCTTTGGCATCACTTAAAACAAAGAACTCCACCATGGAGTAGACCAAATATGATGTCATTCCATGGCTCATTTCCTACAGGACAACTCCATTAAGAAATATCTGCACTCCTTCACAGTTTGGAGTCACCTCTCTTGAGAGGGTTCATAATCCATGACATTGTTGATCCTCTAAAGCTTTTTATTGTATTGAAAATAATGAAGGTGACACACTGGGTGAAATTTTAAATCAAACCTTTATGATATCTATTATTTGAGTGGCATGATATTATTCATCATTAATCAGACTTTATTCACCTAGTAAGTAATCAAATCTTCATTAAATAGCTACAACATACCATCTATTCTACTAGACCCTAGATCTCATTAAAGATTTGGTATGGTACCCGAGGTAGGTAGGGAAATGCTCTCCCACAAAGATACTTACATCCTAATCCCTGAACTCGCTGAATATGTTACTTTACATGGAAAAGGGACTCTGCAAATGTGATTTGAGGGTTTTGAAATGGAAAGATTGCCCTGAATTATTCAGGTGGGTAATCACAGGGTCTCTATTAGAAAGAGCAGGAAATAGAATAGTCTGAATCAGAGAAAGAGATGACAACAAAAGCAGGGTCCAGACTGGGAGAGAAACTTACAAAGAAGAAATATAGGAAGCTCTGGAAACCTGAAAATATTAGGGAAGGGATTCTCCCCTAGAGCCTCCACTGGCTCTACCAAAGTTTTGATTTTGACCCACCGAAGCCAATTTCTCAATTTTCAATTTTAGAACTCTAAAAATAATCAATGTAGTTTGGTTTAAACCATTCATTCTGTGGTATTTTTATACAGAATTAAAAGGAAATGAGTACAGTCCCTAAATTTGAGAAACTTGGGATATAGAAGGGGAGACTAATCATAAAACATTTGGAATACCCAAATCAAGTCCATGAATAGAGTTATATACCAGATGTTATAAAACTAATGCGAGAGGGCATTCCAAGACAGTTCCTTTGAGGAGAAACATGGACTGAGATCTAAAGGAGAGTTAGAATTGCCTGATCTCATTTTAATTTAATTTTTTTTAAAAACCACATGTGATCTACCTTTTGTTAAGAAGTAGATAAGGTGATTTTGAGTGAATCTTTGCAGTGTTATGGGTGATACAACAAAATACACTCATTTTTAAAGTCAATTCCAGAAGAATTAAGTACCACTAAATTACTTAAAAAGTTCCTATTGCTCTTATGTCATATAAGAAAAAAAATGCGGCCCCATCTTGTAGATTTCTATAGGGAAAGCCACTATAAATTAAAATGATATAGTAAGAAATTTTCTTTCCTCTGAATGGCAAAATTAAGTTGAAGAGTATATTTGGATGGAATTTAAAAGTAAAATCACACTACATTTTGTAACAATCAAATACATAATTTAAAAAGCTAATTTAAAGGTTTCTTACTATTCAGTATAGTGCAAATATTCTCTTTTAAGATGACCAAGGAGGTTCTCAACTACCTATTTGGAACTATCACAACCACATTTCCCAATTTCCAAATTCAGCGCAGAAGTTCACTCCAATGACATTAAGCATAACTTATATATTTCTCCAGTTTTTCCTGACAGGTTTTGAAATTATAGGTAATCAGTTCAGTTGAATAACACCTTAAATGGATGTACTTATATTCAAAGATCAATGATCAGGATTACTGAAATCAAAATACTCTGTTTCTAGCCTATTCTATAACTACATAAGTGATCTTAGGCAGTTTCCATAATGGTGACTGGGATTGTGATTATACTATTATCAAAAAGACAAGCTTGAAAGTCTTACAATAAATACCAAGTAATATCTTTGCATGGTAACATAAGTTTATTAAATAATAGGCTTAAACAGGAAATACTATTTTTTAAAAATTATGTGTGTTTACTATACTGTTCCACCTTAAATGAGACAAAACCAAAAAAAAAATGCCATAAAAGAAATCTTTTTAAATATTCTGGTACTTCTGGTATATTTTCCATAAAATTAAAAAAAAACAGGCACAGCCACCATCAACTTCTAAGTATAGCACTAAGTTGTACTGCTGAGATTATAATTATGTGTTCACTATGTAAAACATGGCCCTCTAGTGATCCCCAATGGCCTGATATGAAGCAAAAAAAAAAATCCATCAAAAAATATAATATTAAATGTAATATTACATTTATTTTAGAGTTGTCCAATACTTTTTCAGTTATAAATTGAATTGTGCACTGACAAAATATCAGAAAGAACATGGCCACAGTCGACTTCTTATTTTCTGTTAAGTTTTCTTAAATGCTTTTCCAAGGGACTTGATTTTGGATGTCTGTATTATTCCAGCACCTAATGTGTCCTCTTAGTAAGAACAGTTATGGCCAGTGTGGCTTCATTGCCACTCTGTAAATAATTTTTGTCCCCTGAAGCTCACTTATTCACCTGAGTATTAAGAGGGCTGGTTGTTTGAGCAGCAGTTCAGAGGACCAGGAGCTTTACATTAGTGAGAATTAGTTGCATTAGCTATAATGCCCAATCTGTATGCAGAGGATTCTCTTTACATCACTATTCTTGGATTTGTCTATGATTTCCAGTGTCAACAGATACATTATACTTTTCTGGTCTGAAGGATAAATATCATTAACATCAGACATGAGATATCTTCTATGTATGGTTAGCTGATGTCACTCACTGATAATGTAGAACATAATATTACAGTATAGATGAATCTAGGTACAGGCTTTTACTTTATAAGTTAATATAGTCATATGAATGAAGAAAAAATGAAAAAAATTTTTATGTAAATCAACTTTTAGAATAACTGTTACTCAATCTCATTCTCTGTTCCCCAACAATGATGCTCAAAGACATTGGATTATTTCTAAGTAATAGTTATAAATAATGCAGTTTTCAAATAACATCCAAGAGTTCTGAAATTGAATGACTTTTCTTATCTGTCATACCCAATGAGTTAAGTTCCTTGAATTCGCATGTGTTCATATCTCATTTCATTCTTTTTGTTGAGTCTTCTTTTTTTTTTAACAACAATTTTGCTATTAAGTTGTAGTTGGCTTACACATACCATGATTTTACTGGAATTGTCAACATTTTGAAAATCAAGTATCAGTCTCTAATTCTCAAAGGTTTTAAATAAATCTTGACATACAGATTCTATTTCTAAAGTAAAAATATTAGTTATAACATTCTGGATTGATTTAAGATATTTCTTCATAGAATTCCATCAACATGTTGCTCAATGTCTTTGTCACTTAAATGAGACCATTCTTCAGGTCATCTTCTGTTACTGATTTTCTCTGAATATCCATGTTAACATTAGTCTCCTCCTTTTCAGAATTTCTAAAAGCTTGAAGTTTTGAAGACAGGCTTGAATCCAACATGGAGAAAGAAGAGATGGTGTATCTCTATTGTGACAGTAGTGCTCAAATACGGAGCTGCCACAGGATGGTTCCGGTATATACTATCAGAATGTTACTAATAATACAGTGCTGAAAAAGTATTCATCTTTCCAGTTGACAGGGTTCCTCCTTTCACAGTGGCTGTCTATTCTGTGATCCTTAAAGAAATCTTGAGAATTTCTCAAGACCTGTATCATCCTGTGACATGTCAGTACAGAAATTTACTGAGACATAGGCTCTAAAAATTAGCTTGAAAGGTGAGTATCATGCATGGTCACAACAACCTCTGACAAGCACAGATGGGAAAGACATCTTTCATTAAGGCTGACACACTCATGTCTTCTCCCCGGTGAAATATGACAACGTTTTATTGTTATTGTTCTTCTTCAAATATACAATAGATGAGTGGGCTGGCTTGCATTTAGAATCTGATACAAAACCATGTGTCTTGAAAGAGTTGAGCGCCCTCCCGGCTTAGGCTGACATGATGTTCACAGTTTGATAGAACTGAAATCAACAGAAGGAAAGATGGATTTCCCATTTCACAGTCATTCCATGTTATACCAGTCTAAGGGGAACAGCTTGCTGAATCTATTAACTACTTCTTTTATGTGTTTTTGCCCCATGAATTAACTTCACTTAAGGTGAGTGCCTTGTGATGCAACTGCATTTCTGATTATCAGAATAAATTATTTTATGCCTCTTATTCAAGACACCACAGGACATTCCCATATATTTATATTGGGATCTGTTCAAAAATAATATCTTCAAAGCATTTGCCTGAAGATTAAGTATGTTCTGTAAGATCCTCACAAAGTGAACTTGAACTATAGTGAAACCAGGTACTTCCTTTCAATGAGTTTATGTCACAGGTGATGAGCTAATTTTAGTTTCATTTAGAAATAACACATTTCACCTTTTACTTCACAAAGTACTCTTTTACAAAATCACAAAATTATTTCTGTATTTCACTTTCTAGCATTTCTAGCTCTATCTCTAACCACATCTTCAGTCAGAAAAGGAAAAGAAAGTATACAATTAGGTTTGGGAGGTTACCTCCCTTTCCCAATATGGCTGCCACAAAAAACATTGCAGCAACATCGTAACATTTGTAATGTAGGTTACTAAGTGTTTTAACAAACATCTCCCTTTTCCAATTTGCTTTTTAACCTTTACAGTTTCTGAAGTTTTCAAGACTGAGGTCCGTGGCTCTAACTCTATATTAGAATGTGAATGTATTATCCATTGCCTTTGACAATCAAAGAGCACCTTTCCAAAGAATGCCCTGCATTTGATTTGTTGCTTTTATTCCCAGGGATAAAGAATATTGTCTGTTAGAGGTCTATAGTGAATAAAAAGTTAAGTGAAAAATAGATTAATTTCTTCCATATGAAACATAGAAAGAGCATCAGCAAGAATGAAGAAGTTATGTTTCCAGCAGCCTAAAGGAATGATGAGAGAAGGAAAATACAATGAAAGATAATAATGAACACACTCATGTCAGGTAGAAATAATGAACAACAAGTATGTCTTTCATAAAGTGGAATAATAAGCTTTTCACAGAGATCTATTTTTCCACAGAGACTGAAACACTCAAAATTTATATACGATTATTATAGTAGAATGAATCTGTATCGATCATTGGCAAACAAAAATACTGGGCTTGCCTGAAGAGACAGGTAAGTAGTTTCCTTTCCAATTATAATTAACGTTTTATTTATGCAGTGGCTAAAGCTTATATTTTCTTTTTAGGTTACTTGAATTTTAAACCACATGAGCTAAAATTGTAAAACTATTGATAATTAAGGGTAAAAAGGTAAGTAAATGTAATCAAAGTCTATCGAAATTGTTTCAATAAATTAGACCCAATCACTTTTCCAAAAAATAAATATTATACCTTTAAAATTACATAAGTTACATCATGATAGAAGAGTCACAATTCTGTGAGAACTTCAGTAAGTAGCTCTACAAATTCTGTCTTACAAATATTGATTTTGATTTCAATGTTTTCATTCTTGCTTTACATATATTATAAAGATGTTTAAATGTTGCTAATAAATAAGAAAGACCAATGTCGAATTTTAGGTTATGAAATTGGGGTTGTTCTTGAGTATCACTTACTATATTAAAATGTTAACCTCTATTTTTACTGGAGTGAAAATCATAATTTGCATGAATACCAATTAAAATGTCAGTTTTGTTTCTCTTTAAGGTTCATACATACTTGAAAAGACTATTGATGAGTCCATAGAGGGATGCATGCCGGTAGTCCCAGTGACTTCGGAGGCTGAGGCAGGAGGATCACAAACTCAAAGCCAGCCTCAGCAACTGAACAAAGCCCTCAGCAATTTAGTGAGATCCTGTCTAAAAATAAAAAATAAGACTGGGAATGTGGCTCAGTTGTTAAGTGCCCCTGAATTCAATCCCTGGTACAAAAAAAAAAAGACTATGATGAATTTATAGTTTATTCCTCTGCAGTCGCCAGAGTTTAAATCTAGGAAATAAATGATTATATTTCTGAGTCAGCCAAGTAATCATCATTTCTTTACAGTATTAATCCTATAAGCATTAGAAAATGCTGATGGAGAATTTTTTCTTATTTTAGTTTATTTAATTGCATTTCAAGTCATAGCACATATACAGAGCTCAGTTTTTCCATTTCTCTGGTTGCAAACCAGATAAAGTTACACCAATTGTGTTTTCATACATGCACCAAGGGTAGTGATGACAATCTCAATCAACCATCTTTACTATACCCGTTCCCCTTTCCTGCCCCCCACCTCCCCCATGCCGCGTCCAGTGTTCCTCTATTTCTCTTATGTTTCCCATTCCCACCTCCCTTATTCATCACCATCCACTAATCAGAGAGACCATTCGGCATTTGGTTTTTTGGGATTGGCTTACTTCACTTAGCATAATGCTTTCCAATTCCATCATTTGCCTGCGAATGCCATCATTTTATTCTCTTTTATTGCTGAATAATATTCCATGATGTATATGTACCACAGTTTCTTTATCCATTCATCTATTGAAGGACATCTGGGTTGCTTCCACAGTTTTGCAGTTGTGAATTGTGCTGCTATAAACATTGAAGTGGCTGCTTTACTGTAGTGTGCTGTTTTTAAGTCTTTAGGGTATAGGCCAAGGAGCGGGATAGCTGGGTCAAATGGTGGTTCCATTCCAAGTTTTTTAAGCAGTCTCCATACTGCTTTCCAGATTGGTTGCACCAGTTTGCAATCCCACCAGCAATGTTTAAGTGTACCTTTTTCTCCACATCCTCGCCAGCACTTATTGTTGCTGGTATTTTGGATAGCTGCCATTCTGACTGGGGTGAGATGAAATCTGAGGG
>PVHX01003546.1:0-93909 GCA_004024805.1 Geosciurus inauris
TGCCTAGGTTGGGGAAGAAAGGCAATCCTATTTTTCCTGAGATTAGGAAGGGAGAGAGATTAGGGAGGAGGGGGAGAGAGGAGGAGAAAAAAACCATGTTCATTTTAAACGTAAGTCACCGTGGCAGAGCTGCACGGGCTGTATTCAAAGCATAAAGTGGACCACAATTATAGTTTCAGAGGAGAAGAACAACTCTATTGGAAATCAGACTAGAGTCCATTCATTTTATGTTTTAAGTAGTTTGTGTTTTGCCCTTGTGCTGAGACTTTCTGTGATGCTGGATTTAAAGGTGATGGACTTCTTAATCTGGCAGAAGAAATTTCTAGGCAGCAAAGCATTCAGGTGGTGGTATGGATATTGCTGGCAGCTTTTAGCCAAATTTATTGTGAAAAATAAATAAGAGCAGAAAGCAAAGGAGAAAGATGTGAAAAACTTGCCGTGCGGCCAGAAAACCGTGAGTAAACCTGGAGCTAAGGAAGCTGTGGTTGTTAAGGATGATGATGCAGCCACTAAAGAGATGTCACTAAGTACTTTGCCCAGAGACAATAGGAAATACGGCTTGAGGGCATCTCAGGAACTGGCAAGACCACATCTCAGGCTCAAGGGTATAAAAGTAAAAATTCTTTAGAGGAGAGAGCAGAGGGGCACACCACTGGCACAGAGGGGCCTAGGGAGCTGTTTCACCATGCTCAGCTGTCCAGTGCTCAGAGGCTGCTGCAGCCATGTTCCCTGGAGGCTTGGCTACTGCTTGAGACGGTGGCAGACTTGGGTGTTACTCATGTCACTAGCTAGGGGGTTATGGAGGCCTCCACCAAGATTTCAAGGGAAGGCCTGGGGGGCCAGGCAAAGTGCCCCAGGGTCAGAGTCCCTGTCGGCAGCCCCTGAGAGGGCAAAGCATAGAATTCTGAGGAGGAAGTTGGAGCTGCAGGTGAGATCCCTAGGATTAAGAATGCCAGTCCCCTGGATATCTACCAAGGAAAGCTGCAGGAATCGAGCACAGACAAGCCAACAGAGAGGCCATGTGGGCTGTAACCATCAAGGCCATCGTGGTGGAGTTACATAGCCCTTTGGAGAGAGCATCAGGGTGGCCTGTGCCCCAGATGCTGTGTGTGAAGCTATAGGACTTGTTTGCTCAACTGGATTTCAGTCTTGTCTTGGTCTCATCCTTTCTTTCTATGCCCCAATTTCTCGCTTGTGGAAGGAAATGTTCACACTGCACCTTTATCTGTTAGATGTGTGGAACTCGCTCTTGATTTCTACAGGGGCTCTCACTGCGAGTTTACCTTTAGTCTCAGTGGAGATTTTGGACTTGGACTTCTGTCCACCCTCAGAGTTGCCCTCCCTTCTGGGTAATCTTGGAACTGTTGAGACTGTGGGGACTCTTGAAAATGGGCTCAATGTATTTTGCACTGTGAGATGAGAATGAGCTTTGGGGGCCAGAGGCAGAAAGTCATGGTTTCCATATTAGATGTCCTCCCAAAGCTCACATGTGGGACAATATAAGAAAGTTTAGAGGTGAAATGATTGGGTCATGAGAGTCTCTATCAGGATTAATGGGGTGGTGACTGTAGCAGGTGGGGTGTGGCTGGAAGAGGAGGGTCACTAGGGGTGTGCCCTGAGGGTTATATTTTGTCCTTGGGGAGCCCAGCTCAGTCTCTGCTTCCTGGTGCCGTGTCCCCAAGTGCTTTCCTCTACCACATTCTTCTGCTATGATGTTCTGCCTCACCTCAGGCCTTGAGGAAGGGAGCCCACCATCTGTGAACTAAGACTCCTGAAACCATGAACCCCAAATGAATTTTTCCTCTTCTAATTGTTCTTATCATGTCTTTTGGTTGCAGCAGCAAAAAAAACTGATTGAAACAGTAGGTAATGGTCGATGGTCCTGGAGCAGGCCTTCTTCCAGGGCTCAGGGTGTTGCTGCTCATCCATTTGGTCACAGACAGGAGAGTTACACTCAGCTGTAATGGAAATGAAAACCTACCAATGAGTTACAAGCAAACTCAGGCTGCAGCATAGCTTACACAGGTCTCTGATCAGTGAGCGGCCCCTCTGGGGGGGGGAGGGGCAGGAAACAGAGTGAATCCAGATTGAAAGAGGATGGCATCTTACTCCATTCCTCTTGGACACAACCAGCCCAGTGCCTGTGATGTTAACCTGGAGCCAGGTGGTCAACAGGAAAGTGTGTTCCCACCGTCCTCTATTCTCCTGCCCTTCTCTTGGCCTCCCAGCTGACCTCAGCCCCCTTCCCGCCCACACTACATTTGGAGTCTTGCTCCTGGGTTCCCTTCTTGCCTCTAGATCAGGACTTGGTGGAGACCTCAGTGTGGTGGAAAGCTTCTCCTGGATGACTTTGAGTCTCGTTAGAACACCCACGCAAACACCCTCTGGGGCCATCTTGAAGCACACTGTGTGCCTACACCGTATCTCCTGGGCCCTCAGGACTTACTGAGTGCTCCCTCCCTCCCAGGGCCCTCCCCCATTTTCTAGGTAGCTTGGGCTCCTCAGCCAGCAACCCTCTGAAATGTACTCTCGATTTTCTCCTCTCGGGCCCTCCTGTTGGTGCCCTGCCCACCCCCAGGAGGCCCTCCCTGAGCTTTCTGTCTCCTCCACTCTCTGTGGAAAGCCCCCAGGGTGTGCGTGGCTCACACAGTGCACTCCAGTGCTAAGCAGTGCTCGGACCCAGGCTCCCACACACCTGGGGGAAACCTGAGCCTCACAACGCAGTGATCCTGTGCACACCGGAGCTGGCTTGCCTCTCCCTGACCAATGACCTTGCTTCATACAGTGCCCTGTGTTCACTGGTCTGAATTGGCAGCAGGGTCCTTGTTGGCCCCCACAGCTGGTCACCTGATCCAGCTGGTTTTCCCTCCACAGCCTCCTCTCCGATCCAGCTGCCAGGGACCATCTAAGCCTGCGCCCCTCTCCTCCCAGCTTTCTTCATCTCACCAACATTTCTGTCTGCAAACGCCTCTGCCTGTCTCTTCCTGCCATCAGAGCCACAGTTCCCAAATTTAAGTCTCCTTCATTCCAAAGCAGACATATTTGCTGGTTTGCTGATTCCCACACTTTGGATTGAAAATAGATGGTGCAATGATTGGCATGCGAACATGATAGAAACACGACACAGCCCTGCATACCTCCTTGCCCAACCTCTGCAGCGTTACAGGGCCCTTGTGGTCACAGCTACTGCTGTGCACAACGGCAGGGTCACGGCCCAGGTCCAGGGGCCAGTGAGCAGGAGCCCGCCGCTGTGAGACGGCCTGTACGTCACCCTGCTGGCCATCTCCCACCTCCAGGAAGGAGCCTGTCACTGACAGGCGTGTTGCAGCCTTTCACAGCCGCCACCGCGGGTCGCCGAAGCCTCAGGTGGCATTGCCATGCGCCTTCACAGAAGTGCGGTCACGCTGGCGGGCTACATGCTGGTCCTTGGGTGTTGTGATGCTCCGTGCCCCCGACTCATCTCACCGCTGCGACTTCCTTACCCACTTTCCTGAAACTTAGGCTTCTCTTCTTTTTGCTCTTACTGTCACTTCCAGCCCCTCGAGCGTGCCTGCTGAGGCGCCGCGGGGGGACGGCACGCTGGGCCGGTGGCTGCCCGCAGGTGCGCACTTTGCAGGGCGGTCCCCACCAGATGCCCGGGTGCTCGCGCCTGTGGGGCTTCTGGTCTTCTGGTCTCCAGCCGGGTGAGCGCCCCTCGTGTATCTGTATTGGCCTGCCGTCGTTCTTTTTTTTTTTTTAACTTTATTTTATTTATTTATTTCCACGTGGAGCTGAGGGTGGAACCCCGTGCCTCACCCATGCCAGGCAAGGCCCTACCCCTGGGGCCCAGCCCAGGCCCCGCCGTAGCCCTTCCTGTGCCCTGGACCCATTTCTTCTGGATCGCGGGCTGCTTCGTTCCGCGGCCTGTTTCAGTCCACGCGTTTGAGTTTCGGTTTTCCTGAGGTCTCAGGCATCCGCGGGTGGCGCTTTCCAGTCACCTTGAGCGCCTGGCGCCTGCTGCTCTGTGACTGCAACCCTCACGTGGAGTCCCCGGTCCTCTCCGTCTGTCCGGACCAGACAGACCCTGGTCTAGCAAAGCCCACCACCGTCACTTTGCGGATCTCTAGCTGCTCTGAGCATCCGTCCCCTCCACAGCACCCTGGAGTGTTTGATCCCTCCCTTCAGATGCGGAGGTCGGGGGAGGCCTTGGGGACGGTGTGGCAGGCGGGACGGGTATAAATGGGCCCCCAGCCCAGCACGGAGAGCCAAGGGCAGAACCGCACCCCTGCCCCACGGTGAGACGGGATCCACCTCCCAGCGGAGGGGCGGGGGAGGACGTGAGGGAAGACTGGCAAGGCCTGGAGAGACACCTGGAGCTGAGATGAGGCCGGGGCGCAGCCGGCCAGAGCGGGTGGCCAGGCGCGGCCAGCAAGCGGTGTGCTCCAGCCTGGGCTCCTCCAGAGCGGCCTCTGCCCTGCACCCAGGCCGGGACCAAGCAGCCAGAGCCTGACCTGGCTAAGGCCTAGAGACCAGCTGGAACGGAGGGGGGACCCGGGAGGATGCCCCCTGGTGGCCACTCCCTGCGGCCCTCCCGAGCTCCAGGGGCTGCGCAGCCCATTCACTGTGCAGGCCTGACCCCCAGCGGAGGCCTGGCTCCACGGGGTGCTTAGAATGACAATAGGTGACCTCGCGTCCCGCCCAGCCCAAGGTTTTAAAAACCTCAATAGACTTTATTTTTAAATAGTTTTTCATTTACGTAAAAACGAAGCAGCTGGTAAGAATCGCCACACCTCCGCCGCGCCCCGCGAGCCCTCTAGCGGTTCCCTGCAAATCGGGTGGATCCTGGAGCTGTTCAGAGCAGCGCTGGGGAGGAGGGTCAGGCAGCAGAGCGCCTGTGTCCTGGGCTGCACCTAGATCTTCCCAGGCCCAGGACTTTCTGGAGTGAGGGCCAGTGTTCTCCTGGCTCTGATTCTATGATTTTTGAGACTTAGCTCTGAGACACAGGAAACTGCTATACAGAAAACCCTACAAAAGAAGCGAGATGTGTCAGACATTCAGCCCCCAGAGGAAGGAAATTAAAGCTTTCACTTTATCTCTACTGAGATCTGAATCAAACACCCGAGTTGGGGGCAGAAACCAGAAGCCCATTTCAGGCCTTGCCTACTGGTCACGCCTTCCCATTCCACCACTGGGGCGAGTCCCCCTGCCCCCACCCTAGCTCTTCTGCCTACCTCGCGGCTCACCTGTCGGAGGAGCCAGACCTTCCCCCCAGAGGCTAGTGTCCTTAATCGCCCTGCCTGAGTCAGGCCTTGGTGCTGCGGTCACACCTCAGGCGTGGGAACTCCTCTCAGGCACACTGCTCCTGCCCCATGTGTCCCATCAACAGGAAGTCCATGTGGCAATTGGAACCAGGTTTCTGTTTTTGTTTCCAGGATGTTCATCTTTTCTTCGCCTGCTGGTCCACTGACGTGTAGCTTCAGGTTCAGGGTTTTCTTCATCCCTTGGGAAACAAGCCATTCTCTAGCAGGATCTGAGGTTGCAGTGGGGAGCACGGAGTCTGTAGGTGCAGAGGATGCAGACAACCCCACTTCCTTGCTCCATTCCCATAGCTCCTGGGGCCCAGGTGCCTAGACCTACCCTGGAAGACAGCTGGCAGACGCTGGGGTGTCCTCCTGTCACACGGGTGCAGGAAAGCAGCTGAGGGCATACCAACAGGAATCAGAGAAAGAGACTGCTCTGCTCACTGGGACGAAATATAAACACCAAAGGCCCCAGTGACCCACCTCCTCCAGCCACACCCTACCCACCTTTAGCTACCACTCAGTCAATCCAAGGGATCAATGCGCTGATTAAGTTAAGCCTCTCATAACCCAACATTTCACCTCTAAACTTTCTTACATCGTCTCTTACATGAGCTTTTGGGAGATACCTCCTGTCTGAACCACAACCTCCCTCCTCCAGGCATGCCACTGACCCCTGGCCAGCCTGGAGGCCAAAGTGTCTTTGAGTCACCAAGGTTTGGGAGCAGAAGAGATCCATACTCCCCCCAGGGGCCCTGGCTAAGCCTGGACTACCTCTCCACTAGAACGCAGGACTTGACTAGGATCCCTGAACACTTTAAAGGGAAATTTACCTGTTTAATCAAATTTCTACAAACACAGAGATAGTTCAGGATGGATCCTGGGGACTGGCCAAGGAGGAAAAAGTGCCCTTGGCGGGTGGGGGTATAGCTCAGTGTAGAGCACTCCCTCGCTCTAGGTTCAGTCCTTAGCATCACCAAACACACACACACACACACACACACACACACACACACACACACACCAACAACAACAACGGAAGTACCTAGAGGAATTTGAACCCTAACCCTGAAACCAGCACCCAGTGTGGCCTGCCCTGCCTTGCTCGGGGCTGGTTTCTGCCTCGCACAGGCTGGTGAGACATGGAAAGCAGGCATGCAGAATGAAGTCTCAATTGCTTATGCACACCAGAAGGAAATGTTTTTATAAATAAGATGAAGTTTAAATCTGTTTAATGTTGTACTGGGGAAACACAACAGCAGCAGCTTTGGGGTTGTCCCTGAGCTGGTGGGTTTATGTGGCTCTACAGCATCTAATCGAACTCTGGGGGCTGGGGCCTCAGCTGTCCTGCGCGGCTGAGCCTGAGGGACAACACCGGGCTGTGTCATGGTCAATCCAGAGTGCGGTGCCACAGATCCGGAGGCGGGCAGAGAGATGCAGCAGTGCTGTGGACCCCAAGGCCCTCAGGTTCCAGAGGACGGTCCACTCCAGCTTCTCCTCGCTGCCATTCCCAACAGCACTCCTGGGGAGGGGAAAGGGTTTGCTCATATGTTTATTTTCTTGTTGTTTACTTAATATCAATAGCCAACAGTTCTTCCACAAAGATATAAACCAATAGGGAGGTAAATAAATCATCTTTCTAGTTCCAAATGCTACCCAGAAAACAGCTTTCCGTTTCCTTGTGTGATGGTGGCAGGCAGGCGCGCAGACCTGGGGAGCCCTGAGACCTGAAGACGGGGTCACGGGCAGCTTCAAATTCACATCCGTGGATCTTTTGTTATTTTTCCAGTTTTCAAATACAGTGAGAATCTTGCTTTGTTTTGTAACTCAATCTTTTGGTCAGTTGATTTTTTTAATTTTATTTTTTAGTTGTTGATGGGCTTTTATTTTATTCGTTTATTTATGTGGGGTGTTGCGGATCTAACCCAGTGCCGCACGCATGCAAGGCAAGCACTGTACCACTGAGCCACAATTCCAGCCCTGAGAATGTTGTTTTTATAATCAGAAAATCACAATAAACAACTCTTGGTCACATGTTCTTTCCCTCGGCATATGAATCCTTCCTTTAATAATGACATGACTTCCAAAGAGCAGTTCTCTGTGAAGTGAAGGACCCAACTCCCCTGCCTGTGAGGACCAAGCACATGGTGCAGAGAGCGGGCTGCAGGGAAGCTGCGCTTCCTCCTGAAGGAGGAAATAGGTCGGAGGATGTTTTGCAGCTCCCACCCCAAGGGCACGTTCCATCATGTCAAACACTGTGAAGAGTCTAGACACAAAACATCCAGTAACGAGGAAGAAAGGGCAGCCCCTGGCTCATTTCGGAAGGTTCTCATTCTCTGGCTGCTGGGAGACACGGACAGCTTGATGTTCTCAGAAACATTTGCTGAGACTGATTCCCAGCAGGGTGGGCAAGACCTGTTCTCATTCTCCAGAAACCCAACTGGTGCCTTCCAAGGGGCTGTGCTCTGGTGCTGGGAGGAAAGTGAGCCACCACTGCCTTGGAAATCTGCAGCGGGGCCACAGAGATATTACCACTGTTTACCATGACATCACCAACTGCCAAAGAAAGCATCCATGACATTTTATTAACAACACTGAGAGTTTGGGTTCTTAGAAATAAACTTCATCTTGGAGAAAGGAAGTCCAGTGACCATGCGTTCTTCAGGCCTCAGAGCCCATTCCTGGATGAGCCCAGTACCAGGAGTCAGAGACTGTGCCGGCGGCCAGGGCGCCAGGATGAAATGCCAGACCGTGGGGCTGCGCAGCAGACCGTTACTCCCTGCTGGCCCTGGAGGCGGGAAGCTGGGGTCAAGGTGCCAGCGAGGCTGGCGTTGCTTGGGCCCCTTCTCCTGACATAGCTGGTGCCACCTTGCTGTGTGTTCACAGAGCCTGGGGACAAAGGGGGCACTCTGGTGTCCTTTAATAGGAGCACTCGCCACCACCAGAGCTCTACCCTCCAGGCTTCATGCACCCTCGTTTCTGCCCTGAGGACCACCTCCAGATACTCTTTGGGGATTAGGGCTTGAACACGTGGATTTGGGGGAACGCGGACGTTCAGTCCGTGGCAGAGGCTTTTTTGAAGCCCACACAAGCACGTGACTCATGGCTCCTTCCTTACTTTCAAAGCCAATGGTGTCATTTCTCCGACAAGCCATCTGTAGTCACCACTCCCTCCATCACCTCTGGGAAGGACTCCAACTTTTTAGGACTCATGACTCAATGGGACCTCCCTGCAACGTCCAGCATGCTCTCCCACTCACATTGAACCTAAGCACCTCTGCAAAGTACCTTTTGCCCTGGGTGTCATCCTTAAAGACCAGGGAGACTATAAATGCCGTGTCCCTGAATGTCCCTGCCTGTTCCCCAAAACCTAGGCAAAAGTCAAGGGACAGTGAGAGCCAGCCTGGGACACCAAGTTTATACCTGCTATCGGAAGGACAGTGGCTTCCTCCCATGTAAGCTAGGAGCTTGGAAAGGGAGTCTTCTCTGTGGATGCTCAGTCTTGCCTGCACACACATGCTGGTGGTGTAAGGACCAGAGCAAACTAGGGTTCTCACTGCTTCTGGAGCCGAGCTTATGAACCCTTTCCCTGTGGGGCCACCCCTGGACAAAGAGTGGTGAGGGATAGGAGGTGCTGAGTCCTGGAGAGGCACAGGAGGTACTGCATGGCGCCTCTGTCCAGACCACTGCCTCTGGACCCCCCGCGAGCATTTCTCAGTACACCTCCCACCTTATGACCCACCTCTGGGTGTCTTGTTCTCTCAGCAGGAATCTCATGGCCCTAGCACAATGGTGATGTAGACATCACACCATGCAAGTGACACTCATAGGTTCTGGGCTTGGGCATGGACTCCTGGGGGATGTTACTCTGCCTGTCACATAGACTAATGAAAGAAAGATGCACCTTGTCTTCTTTTGCGGCACTGGGAACCCAGGGATGCTCTAGCACTGAACTATATCCCCAGATCTTTTGTTTTTTATTTTGAGACAGGGTCTAGCTAAGTTGCCCAGGCTGGCCTCAAACTCATGACTCTCCTTCCTCCAGCCTCCGGAGTTGCAGGGGTTACAGGTGTGCGCCACTGTACCTAGCTGCACCTTGTCTTATTCTAATATGACTACTCATCTCTATTTTTTATTTAGTTTTACATATTCTTATTTTTCATTTTTGTTATTATTTCAACAGTAACAGTAATTTAAAAAACCATGAAGCCATTGTCTTAGGCTATTTCTACTACTACAACAAAATATTCAATACTGGGTTATTTATGAAGAACAGATATTTCTTTCTTAATGTTCTGGAGCCTGGAAGTCTGAGATCAAGGAGTTGGCAGATGTGGTGTCTTTTTTCTTTTTCCTTTTCAAGCATTTATTCTTCTAAATTCACATATTGTAATTTTTTGTTCATTTTAGATACACATGGCAGTAGAGTGTATTTTGACATATTATACATACTTGGAGTACAAACAATTCCAATTAGGATACCATTCTTGTGGTTATAGGATGGGACTAGAAAAGACAGTAGAATTAATTGGACGTAACTTTCCTCTGTTCATAAAAGAATAATCAACCAGTGTAACAACAAATTATGTACTGCCAATGTTTTTTAAATACAATAATTCTGTAGAGATTATTCTGTGCATGTTTCCCTGTTTTGCACATATGCTCCATCCTCTTTTATTTATTTATTTATTCTAATTAGGTTTACATGGCAGCAGAATGCATTTTGATTCATTGTACACAAATGGAGCACAACTTTTCATTTCTCTGATTGTACACGATGTAGAGTTGCACCATATGTGCAGTCACACATGAACCTAGGGCATTGCTGTCCATCACATTCCACCATCTTCCCTGCCTCCATGTCCCATCCCTTCCCTTCTCTCCCCTTTGACCAAGTTTCTCCATTCTTCCCATGTCCCCTCTCATATTACAGATCAGCATCCACTTATCAGAGAGAACATTCAGCCTTTGGTTTTTTGGGTTACTCCAATTAGCATGATTCCACCCATTTACCTGCAAATGCCATAATTTTATTCTTTTTTAATGCTGAGTAATATTCCATTGTGTATATATACCACAGTTTCTTTATCCATTCATCTATTGAAGGGCATCTAGGGTGGTTCCACAGTTTAGCTATTGTGAATTGAGCTGCTATAAACATTGAAGTGGCTGCGTCACTGTAGTATGCTGTTTTTAAGTCCTTTGGGTATAGACCGAGGAGTGGGATAGCTGGGTCAAATGGTGGTTCCATTCCAAGTTTTCTAAGGAATTGCCATACAGCTTTCCAGAGTGGAAAGTCCCACCAGCAATGTATGAGTGTGCCTTTTCCTCCACATCCTCACCAACACTTGTTGTTTATATTCTTGATAACTGCCATTCTGACTGGCATGAGATGAAATCTTAGAGTAGTTTTGATTTGCATTTCTCTAATGGCTAGAGATGTTGAACATGTTTTCATATACTTGTTGATTGATTGTATATCTTCTTCTGAGAAGTTTCTGTTCAGCTCCTTAGCCAAACTATTGATTGGGTTGTTTGGGTTTTTTGTTTGTTTGTTTGTTTTGTACTGAGGATTGAACTCAGGGGCACTCGACCACTGAGCCACTTCCCCAGCCCTATTTTGTGTTTTATGTAGAGACAAGGTCTCACTGAGTTGCTTAGCACCTCGCCATTGCTGAGGCTGGCTTTGAACTCGCGATTCTCCTGTCTCAGCCTCCCTAAGTGCTGGGATTACAGGCTTGAGCCACCACGCCTGGCTATGTTTCGTTATTTTTGTGTTAAGTTTTTTGAGTTCTTTATAAATCCTGGAGATCAGTGCTCTATCTGATGTGTGTGTGGCAAAAATTTTCCCCCAGAATATAGGCTCTCTGTTCACCTCATTGATTGTTTCTTTTGCTGAGAAGAAGCTTTTAGTTTGAATTCATCCCATTTATCGATTCTTACTTTTATTTCTTGTGCTTTAGGAGTCTTGTTAAGGAAGTCAGGGCCTAATCTGACATGATGAAGAGTTGGGCCTACTTTTTCCTCAGTTAGGCACAGGGGCTCTGGCCTAATTAAGGTCCTTGATCCACTTTGAGTTTTATGCATGGTGAGAGATAGAGGTTTAGTTTCATTTTGCTGCATATGGATTTCCAGTTTTCCCAGCACCATTTGTTGAAGAGGCTATCTTTTCTCCAATGTATGTTTTTGGCAACTTTTTCTAGTATGAGACAACTATATTTATGTGGGTTTGTCTCTGTGTCTTTTATTCTATACCATTGATCTACATGTCTATTTTGGTGCCAATACCATGCCGTTTTTGTTACTATAGCTTTGTAATATTGTTTAAATTCTGGTATTGTGATGCCTCCTGCTTCACTCTTCTTGCTAAGGATTGTTTTGGCTATTCTGGGTCTCTTATTTTTCCAAATGAATTTTATGATTGCTTTTTCTATTTCTATAAAGAATGATGTTGGAGCTGGGCATGGTGGTGCATTCCTGTTATCCCAGCACTTTGGGAGGCTGAGACAGGATAATCACAAGTTCAAAGCCAGCCTCAGCAATGATGAGGCACTAAGCAACTCAGTGAGCCCCTGTCTCTACATAATACACAAAATAGAGCTGGGGATGTAGCTTGGTGGTCGAGTACCCCTGAGTTCAATCCCTGGTACCAAAAAAAAAAAAAGAATAATTTAGGGATTTTAATTGGAATCGCATTGAATCTCTATAGTGCTTTGGGTATATGGCTATTCTGACCATATTGATTCTGCCTATCCAAGAGCATGGGAAATCTTTCCATCTTTTAAGGTCTTCTTCAATTTCTTTCTTTAGTGTCCTGTAGTTTTCATTGTAAAGGTCTTTCACCTCTTTTGTTAAATTGATTCCCAAGTATTTCATTTTTGAGGGAGCTACTGTGAATGGGGTAGTTTTTCTAATTTCTCTTTCAGATGATTCATCACTGATGTATAGAAATGTGTTTAATTTATGGGTTGATTTTATATCCTGCTACTTTGCTGAATTCATTTATTAATTCTAGAAGTTTTCTGGTGGACTTTTTTGGATCCTCTAAGTAAAGAATCATGTCATTGGCAAATAATGATAGTTTGAGTTCTTCTTTTCCTATTTGTATCCCTTTAATTTCTTCTCTCTAACTACTCTGACTAGATTTTCAAGGATCATGTTGAATAGAAATGGTGAAAGAGGACATCCCTGTCTTGTTACCATTTTTAGAGGGAATGCTTCTAATTTTTCCACATTGAGGATGATGTTGGCCTTCAGTTTTGCATAGATAGATTTTATGATGTTGAGGTATGTTCCTACTATCCCTAGTTTTTCTAGTGTCTTAAACATTAAGAGGTGCTGTATTTTGTCAAATACTTTCTCAGCATCTATAGAGATAATCATATGATTCTTGACTTTAAGTCTATTGATGTGATGAATTATGTTTATTGATTTCCATATGTTGAACCAACCTTGTATACTTGGAATGAAACCCACCTGATCATGGTGCACTATCTTTTTAATATGTTTTTGTATACAATTTGCCAGAATTTTATTGAGAATTTTTGCATCAATGTTCATCACGAATATTGATCTGAAGTTTTCTTTCTTTGATGTGTCTTTGGTTTTGGAATCAGGGTGATACTAGCCTCATAGAATGAGTTTGAACAGATTCCCTTCTTTTCTATTTCATGGAATAATTTGAAGAGTATTGATATTAATTCTTATTTGGAGGTCTTGTAGAACTTGGCTGAGAATCCATCTGGTCCTGGGTTCTTTTTGGTTGGTAAGCTTTTGATGGTCTCTTCTTTTTCCTTGCTTGAAATTGATCTGTTTAAGTATGTTCTCCTGATTCAATTTGGGCAGATCATACGCCCTGAGAAATTTCTCAGGATTTTCTAGTTTCTAATTATCTTCTGTATTTCAATAGTGTCAGTCATGATATTTCCCTTTTCATCTCAAATTTTAGTAATTTGAGTTTTATCTATCCTTCTTTTCATTAGGGTAGCTAAGGTTAACCAATTTTATTTATTTCTTCAAAGAACCAGCTATTTGTTTTATCAATTTTTATTTGTTTTATCAATTTTTTGAATTGTTTCCTTTGTTTGAATCTCATTGATTTCAGCCCTGATTTTAATGATTTCCTGTCTTCTAGTTCTTTTGGTGTTGATTTATTCTTCTTTTTCTAGAGCTTTGAGATTTAATGTCAGGTCATTTATTTGTTCACTTTTTCTTCTTTCAATGAATGAGCTCAATGCAATGAAATTTCCTCTTAACACAGCCTTCATAGTGTCCCAGAGATTGTGATATGTTGTATCAGAGTTCTCCTTTACATCTAAGAATTTTTTATTTTCTCCTTAATGTCTTCCATTATCCATGCATCATTCAATAGCATATTATTTAGTCTTCAGGTGATGGAGTAGCTTCTATTTTTTTATTTTATCAATGATTTGTAATTTCATTCCATTGTGCTCTGATAGAATTCAGGGTAGTATCTCTATTTTTTTGTATTTGCTAAGAGTTGTTTTGTGGCATAACATGTAGTCTATTTTAGAGAAAGATCTGTGTGCTGCTGAAAAAATGTGTGTTCACTTGTTGATGGATGAAATACTCCGCATATATCTATTAAATCTAAATTATTGCTTGCATTATTGAGTTCAATGGTTTCTTTGTTTAGGTTTTGTTTGGAAGTTCTGTCCAGTGGTGAGAGAGGTGTGTTAAAGTTACCCAGTATTATTGTGTTGTGGTCTATTTGATTCCTGAAATTGAGAAGGACTTGTTTGATATACATGGATGCTCCATTGTTCAGAGCATAGAAATTTATGATTGTTATGTCTTGTTGATGTATAATTACCTTACACAGTATGAAATGTCCTTCTTTACCCTTTCTGACTATCTCTGGTATGAAGTCTGCTTTATCTGATATGAGGATGGAGACCCCTGCTTGTTTACATAGTCCATTGGCGTGGCATATTTTTTCCCATCCTTTCACCTTTAATCTGTGGACATCTTTTTCTATGAGATGAGTCTTTTGAAGACAACATGTTGTTGGGTCTTGTTTTTAATTCAATCTGCCAGCTTATGTCTTTTGATTGATGAGTTCAGGCCATTAACATTCAGGGTTATTATTGAAATATGATTTGTATTCCCATTAATTTTGCTTTAGTTTTGGTTTTTAACTTGATTTGGTTTCTACTTTGATTGAATTTTCCTTTAGTGTAGTCTCTCTCTTTGCCAATTTTCATTGTTGTTTTTTATTTCCTCTTCATGAAATATTTTCCAAGAATATTCTCTAGTTCAGGCTTTCTTTTTTTCTTTTTTAAATTTTTTTTTAGTTGTAGGTGGACAGAATATCTTTATTTTATTTTTATGTGGTGCTGATGATTGAATCCAGTGCCTCGGGCATGCTAGGTGAGCATGCTACCACTGCGCCATAACCCCAGCCCCTAGTTCAGGCTTTCTCATTGCAAATTCTTTAAACTTTTGCTTATCATGGAAAGTTTTTATTTTATCATCAAATATGAAGCTTAATTTTGTTAGATATCAGATGACTGGTTCACACTCACTTTCTTTCAGAGCTTCGTATATGTTGTTCCAGGATCTCCTGGCTTTGAGGGTCTGGGTTGGGAAATCTGCTGAAATCCAAATTGGTTTCCCCCTGCATGAGATCTGTACCTTCTCTCTTGCAGCTTTTAAAATTCTATCCTTATTGTGTATGGTAGGCATTTTCATTATAATGTGCCTTGGTGTGGGTTTGTTGTAGTTTTGTACATTTGGTGTCCTATAAACCTTTTGTATTTGATTTTCCAATTTATTCTTCATGTTTGGGAATTTTTCTGATATTACTTCATTGAAGAGATTGTGCATTCCTTTGGTTTGTATCTCTGTGCCTTCCTCTATTCCAATAATTCTTATATTTTGTCTTTTAATGTTATCCCATAATTCTTGGATGTTTTGTTCATGGTTTCTTATCATTTTCATTCCAGTCTGTTGATGATGCTTTCTATTGAATTTTTTATTTGGTTTATTGTTTCCTTCATTTCAAGGATTTATGCTCTTTTTTTTGCTCCCTGTATTTGCTCTCTTATCTCTTTGTTGGAGTGATAAATGGTTGCCTGTATTTGCTCTCTAATCTCTTTGTTGGATTGATCAATTGTTGCCCTGAATTGCTCTCTTATATTATTCTGTGCTTCACAGATCATTTTAATTATGTATGTTCTGAACTCCTTCTCTGACATCTCATCTACTGTGCTTTTTACAGACCCTTTTGCAAACCTATTGTTTATATAGTAGATGCTATAGTATATCTACAATGGATTCTATTATTGTAGCATCTTAGTTTGTTTGAGGCATTTTATTCCTTTGCTTTTTCATGTTGTTCATATGTCTTCCTCTCTAGCAGTGCCGATTTGAGGTATTACAGTTTCTACCCTATAATCTTGTAGAGTCCCTGAAAGTTACCAGTACCTCACCTCTGGTGTAACCAGGCCTGAAGGGACCTTGGTGATGATCTTACAGATCCTGGTTGTTGACTCCAGATGGAAGCAGGCAGGGACAGCAACCAGTTGGTAGATGGGGGCCCGCAGCGCAGCATGTGGTCAGTCTCCTCCTCTGCACATGTGCAGTAGGTCCACAGTCTTTATCCTATAGGCTTATAAATTCCCTACAGGGTTCCAATACCTCTCCTTTAAGGGGGAAACCAATATTAACAGATATCAATAAAAACAATATATAGTTTTAAACCAAGTAGCTCCTAATAGGACATTTACGGCTTTGTCACAATATACAGAAATTATGAGTTCAGAGGCTGGGATTGTGGCTCAGTGGTAGAGCGCTCTCCTCGCATGTGTGAGGCACTGGGTTCGATCCTCAGCACCACATAAACTAAATAAAAATAAAGATATTGTGTCCATCTACAACTAAAAAAATGTTTAAAAAAAAGAAATTATGAGTTCAATTAGCATCTACTATATAAACACTAGGTTTGCAAAAGAGTCTATAGTTTCTGCTGGTGGACTACAGGGAGTTGGGAGTGGGGTGTAGGATGAGATGTTAGGGAGATAGAAAGTGAGGATATAGAGTTAGTAGATCCTAGAAAGGAGGAAGGAGGAATCCAAAAGAAGTTGGCTAGTAGTAGAAAAGAGAATGAGATTTGGGGAAGACAAGTAAGTAGGAAGAAAATAGAGTACAAAAAACAAGGAAATGTAAAAAATTAAGAAAAATATAACATGTAAAAATAGAAGATATGAGACTATGTAACACAACCATAATGTACTAATCAGATATTCCAATCCTCAGTGTAAAGCCAGGAGACGAAAAGGTGGCAAATAAAACCACCAGGCAAGGTTTTATTGGGATGTATGCTCCTGGGTGAATTCCCCTCAGTCCAACAGAGCGGGTTGGGAGAACTGCACATGTGTTCCGCTGTACAGAAAATTTAAAGAGCCCAGTAAGGAAGGGGAGGGCTTGAGGTAGGAAGAGGAGGTATCTGGAGTCCTGTGTTCCCCTGGGGTTGGTCAGGGAATCAGCATCTGGTTGACTGTTCCTTTGCGCATGCGAGCTGCTTGATGCTTCATTCCCGGCAGTGGCGTTTGCCATATTGTACTTTCGCCTTGCGAGAAGATACGCGAGATCTTGAGCTGACCTAACACTCAGTAGCCTAATGCATAAAATATACTTGGTTTCACAAATGTTGGGGATGTGAGGGCATGAAAAGAGTGAGAGAGAAGAAAAAGAAAGGACAAAAAGAAAAAAAGAAAAAAAGGATAATAGAGAGGAAAAAAAGTCTCAAGGTAAATAAAAAGACTTGCTTCCCTTCCCATCCAGTAGGTGGGGTTGTCTGTTGTTTCCTGGTATCTCCCTGCTCAGGCCCAAGATGGCAAGGAAGGAGTTCCACAATGGAGGTGTCTGCTTTCAGAGATAGGGTGTAGGGCTAGGTGGGGTGGTGGCGTTGGGCGATGTGTTCAGAGATGCTGCTCTGTGGCATGCTGTGTGGAAGAAGGTTGTCTCCAGTTCCTGTCCAGTGTCTCCAGATGTAGGCGAATGGGGGAATTCCACCCTGGTAGATGGAGGTCCACACAGGAGCAGCAGCCAGGGGTCCTATGCTGGCTCCAGGGGTCCTGCATGGGAGTGATGGCTAGGGGACCTGTGTGGGTGGGTGACCTGAGGTCCTGTGTAGTGTGTTGGCGCTGGAGCCGAGGTCCTGCACTGACACGGGTCCTGCATGTGCAATCGGCCATGGTCTTGTGCAGGCGAATGCTGGGGTCCTGCTTAGGTGAGCGGCCGGGGTCCTGCGCAAACGCTGGGGCCTGGTGACCCCTGTGGGCACGTGACTGGAATTCCTGTGTGGAGGCAGCTGTCAGGGGTTCTCTAATAACTCACAGAGAAATAGTATTTTCACTGCTTTCATCCCTGGTCCTGGAGAGACTAGGAATGCAGCGCCTGTCTAGGCACCATCTCGGATCTGTATCAGATTTGGTGTCCTGTGAGGATAGCTGTTTCCAAGATGGCACCACTTGCTGTGTCCTCACATGGCAGAGAGATGGAGTAGCTGAAGTGCACAGCATACACCCTTCAACCTCTCTTACAAGGTCATGATTCATTCATGAGGCTCTGTGTTTATCTCTTAGTCACTTCCTAAAGGCTTCACCTTTTAGTGCTATCACCTTGGCAATTAAGGTCAACACATGAACTTGTGGGGGACACATCCAGACCACAGCAGCCATGATGGTGAGGCTCATGTCAAAGCTTGAGATTGACCCCAACTCTGAATGAGTGAGGTCATGTACTATTGCGGTTCACATACAAGATGAGGCTGACCCTGCACCAGGGTTCATGGTGCCCTTGAAGCAGCAGCAGACATGTGACGCGCATTTTACCAGCACAGGATGATTCTCTGTGTCTAGGGACACTTACTCCAGCCAGAAAACTCACAGCAGGCCTCCTGGAGGAGGACCCCTGGCTGAACAAGGCTATGCCCAGGGCAGGAGCATCCCAGGAGAACACAACTCATGGGCAGAACCAGGGGAGACAGGTGGCACCTTGCAATGCAGGGACAGATGGGGGTTCTGCTTACTGAGAAGCACCCCATGGACAGTGGGGCGCATCTGAAGAGTGTGCAGGACTGGTCCAGTTCATGTTAAACCAATACCATTATCACAGCTGAGGCTGAGTGTTTGTGTCCTCCAGATTCACATGTTGAGACTCTAACTGCTGTGATGAGCAGAGCTAGTGCCGTGGAGAGGGATGAGGCACGAGGGGGGAGTCTTGTGGGTGGGATCAGTGCCCTTGTCTTGCCCTCTTTCCCTCCTATGAGGACTAAAGAAGGTGACAGTCTCAAATCTGGAAGAGAGTCCCCAATAGCACTCAACCATGCTGACACCCCAATCTCAGATTCCCAGGCTCCGAAACTCTGAGACGTGAACTTGTTGTCTATAAGCCTTCTGGCCTGTGGTCTTCTGTTACAGCAGCCCCGTGAACTGCGACACCCCCTGTGCTCGGCCACACCCTGACCCAGGCCCTGAGGTTCAACAGTGAAGAGACAGACAAAGCACCTGTCAAGAACAAAGGAGCAGCTCGGCTCAGGTGCGTGATGTCAGATCAGCAACAATATTTTTTTTTATATTGGGGATTGAACCCAGGGGCCCTTAACCAATGAGCACAGCCCTTCTTATCTTTTATTGTTTATTTTGAAATAGGGTTTCACTAAGTTGCTTAGGGCCTTGCTAAGTTGTGGAGGCTGGCTTTGAAGTTGTGATCCTCTTGTCTCAGCCTCCCGAGCTCCTTGGAATAAAGGCGTGCGCCACCACATCCAGCAATGACGTGGGACATGTCTACCCATTTGATCACTAATTGAGACATACATATGCTAAAATATGTTTATCTGAAATTGAGATTTAACTGTCTACCCTGTATCTTTATTTGCCAAATTTGGTAACCCCACTTTTAAATTTAAAATGTATTGATATAATTGAAGATCCATGCATAGTTTAAATAACAACAAGCACTCCCGGTACTTTTGCCCGTTGTGCCCAGTGCTGACATCCTGCAAAGCCAGCACACCATGGCTGTGGGCCGTCCATGTCCACGCAGTGTGCCCGTCTTGCTCAGGTTCTCCAGCCTCCCTCGTTAGCTTCCATGATTCTGTCATCTATACCGTCCGTGTGTCCAGCAACCACTGTCAAGACATCAGGCAAAACAGGCGTGTCCAGGCTAGCTGGGCGCAAGGGAGGCAGAGGCGGAACAGGGATACCTAGGTGTCAGCACCGTCCAGCCCCGGCTTTCATCGGGGGAGGTGGACTCATAGGTGCTTGTTTCACTTTCACAAATCAACATGTATCCACAGGCTCATGCAGGCTCGCCGTGGTGACTTCTCACACAGCAAAGGGAGTGACTAACTTGGTTTGCTGCGAGCCCTCCAGACAGGAAGCAGTCCTGCTAACGATCTAGTTCTGTAGCCCAGGGAGGTGGGGCAGGAGGGGAAGGTGACAGTGTTGCCGTGTCCTTCTTACCTGCTGTTTAGGCTAGTCCCTTTTCACCTGGAGGAGAATGTGCTGATGGGGTGCACCCCTGCATGGCACAGGGCCAGTCTCCCCTGAGGATGACTTGCTCCAGACAGCAATGGCCCCCTGTTCCCACCAACACACCAAAGTCTTCACTTTTCCAATATCTGCTAAACCAAGCCTTATCATTTGGGGGCGGGAGTCCTTGCAGCTTGGACAGTCAAGAATGGCGTAGCTTACCATATTTTTATTTTGCATTTCTTTAGATTGGATATTTCCCACAGGTTTGCTGGGCTTTTGAGCTTTTTCTTTGGGGAACACTGGTTCTGGTCCTTAGCCATATTTTTCTTGGGACAAGGTGATGAGGTTTCCTTTAAAAAATTGACCTGTGAGAGCACTTATGTGCGTGACTTGTTGGGAACATTACTAAGGAAATGTTCTTCATTGTACTTCGTCACCTCGGATTATAAATTTGGTAGAAAATTGTCAACCCTTGAGCTTGGTCTCACTCATCCTTTATTGCTCTTGAAATTCACTAGGGAAGTGCTATGTCTGTCCCAGAGTCCTCCGGGTGCTGCAGGACATGGCGCCGGTGAGCTGTGAGGAGGAGATGATGTGTCTCGGGACAAGTGTTCCCTTCTCACCCTGCTCCAACTCTGTCTTTCCATTGCACAAAGAGCACTGAGACTCTTGCAGGGATTAACAAGACGCTCCTTGTGCTTGAGGAATTATTTAACATTTCACTCACCCTAACGTGTGAAAGGTTTACTGTCTGCAGATTCAATTTCACCATGACCTCTCATTACGTCCTGCTAAGAAGCCTGCTTTTCATTTTCACCTATTATCATGAGCAGTGTCCTCTTGCAGTCTGAAGACAGGGCTTCAGTTATGCATCCAGAAGAGAACAATCTGTGCATGGCCATCAAATCAATGAATCATTAATTCTCCTTGCATCGTACTTAGTGCCCATACAAAGAACCGTCAAAGACTTCTTGCCCCTGCATGATGTAACTGGCTCCTGCGTTTGCAAATGATCGGCAGGAGGCTGAGTGCAGAGTGGATGGGCAGATGGAGTGTGGTGCAGAAAGGGAGAGAGCCGAGCGTGTACAGCATGGTGCAAGGCCCCAGGCGCCTTGGGGGGCGCAGGATGCCCCTCTTAAAAGGCAACACACACTCACAATCTCCCACATTTTCTTTAACATCCTCCTGAACAGATATTGGCTGAAAACATTTGCTATATTTCAGGTAAAACCAGTGAGTCTTCAGAAACAGGAGAGGCCAAGAAATGGGCCTGTTCCTGAAGGGCACCTGCGTGCAGCTGTGGGGGCTGCCAATGACACCTTCCTTGGCTTGGTGGCACCCATGCTCCCCACTTTACTGTTTCTTCTTGTGTGGAGCAATTCACTGGGCAGAAGAGGAAGGGGTGCTTTTCTCCAGTCACACCAATCCCACCTTCTCTAGAGGAGACCCCGCGGAGTAGGTCGACTGACAGCGCTGAGAGGGGGCGCGGGGAGCGGCAAGGGGCTCGCGGCATTGGGTGCAGGATGCAGCAGGGTGTCATGTCCATACAAGGAAAGAGGGCAGGGAGGGCAGCAGTTCCCAGACCCAGCAGTGCCCCATCACTCACTTTGGCAAAAAGCATGGTAGTCAAGCCCGGGCACGCTGTGGGCATTGACTCTCCTGGACACAAAACTAAAAGAACCGTGCTGGGCATAGCTCCCAAGATTCAAGACAGCACCATTCTTCTTTAATCAGGCTGGCACTTTGCTGACCTTTCAGAGTTACAGCCACCCTGCAGGAAGGTTTGGCCTCCCCCAAAGTCTGATTTGCCTGGTGCTCACCGACTCCAGTACCTCCCTGGCTCCAGATGTGTTGGTGCCTCTGCGTACGCCATCACGTCTTACCAGCAGGTGAACAGAGCCCAGAGGCCAGGAGTTGCCCGTCGGCTGCACTTGCCTCTGCTGCTCTGATCACACCCCCCAGGCAGGTCTGCTGCTGGCTTAGTTCCTCCTTCTTTGCTAAAACCTCTGGGCATTGGAGGCAGCTGCTCTGGGATTCAGAGCAAACCCCTGTTTGCTTGGCTGTTGCGAGTGTCCAGCTGGCCCCTGCTTTACTGCTCACGTGCGTGGCATTGGGACAGTGTTGGGTCGGCAGACTCAGGGTCTGGGCTCCCACACATCCAGAGTGCCAGTCGCGGCCCTGCCATGCATCCTCTGGCTCTTTGGAGGCTGTCTCTGGATCCCAGGCTACACACAGGCCTCCTACCTAGCCAGGTGCCAGATCTAGACTGCACGTCCCCACGATGGCCAAGAGTCACCAAGTGGGAGAGAAACACTACAATGGAGTGAGCCACATGAACAACAGGAGGATGAAAAGTGGGGTGAGAATCACCTCCTGGTAGCCTCTGAGGGTGTCCTTTGCCACCACAGGACATACACGCCCTGCCCATGGCCACTGCTTTTGTGCAGTCCATCTGCCCGTAAGGACGGCAGACAAATCGGGGAGCAAAACACACTTTCACTCTGCTGGGCTTTTAGTAGCATCAAGGGCAGATGATACTACACAACATGAGCAAGATGGACAGAAATGAAAACCCGCAGAACCCATTCAATATCTATCGTGAATTCTTTTTTTTTTTTCCTTTTCTTTTTTGGTACCGGGGATTGAACTCAGGGGCACTCGACCACTGAGCCACATCCCCAGCCCTATTATGTATTTTATTTAGAGACAGGGTCTCACTGAGTTGCTAAGCCCCTCACTGTTGCTGAGGCTGGCTTTGAACTCGCGATTCTCCTTCATCAGCTTCCTGAGCTGCTGGGATTACAGGCGTGGCCACTGCGCCCGGCTTCTTATGAATTCTTAACAACCACAGTATCAGTCTCACCTGCCTTCCTCTTAGCTAATGCCGGAAGGTGTGAATCACAGATGTAAGGGGCAGGCCGTCTGCGTGCCAGGAGCGTGAAACCTCACAATCGTCATTTCCCAGTGGGAGCAGGAATCACTCCAGCCCTGTCCCTTGACACACCTGCCCGTTACCGTTTCTGGGTTTAGGTAACTCTGTCCAGTGCCAGCATGACTCCTGATGCCAGGATGAGGCAGGAACCGACAGTAGAACCACTCTCCAGGAACTTCCTGCACGGGAGGGAGCTCCCATGCGTCCCCGTCCCCATACACGCCGAGCCTCTCGTCATCCACATCACCCACCAGAGTGGGCCCTTTGTTACAGCTGACAACCCCACACCACAGGTCATCGCCACCTGACGTCCAGTGTGCCACAGCTCACTTGGTTGCCGTGTGGCCCGTAGTTTGGGCAGGTTAGTAACGAGGCGTGCCGGCCACAAGAGGGCCATGCAGATACTACTTTCCCTACCCAGAATCCCTGTGTGCTCCGCCAGTTCTCCCTTCACCCTCCCAAAGCTGGAGTGGCTGGTCTTGCTGTCTCCACAGCCTCACCTCCCCAGGGGCACGAGGTGGGACGTGCGCACCCATCGGTCTGGCCTCTTCACACACACAGGCCTAGCTTCCTCCGTGTCTTCTCAGGGCTCCACGGCTTTTAAGTTTAGTGCTGAACAGAAACTTCAGGAGTCCCCCCACCCCCATTGCCACAGCCAGACTCTAAAGGACTAGGAGGCTACTGGTAAAGAACCATGTCTAGGTCCCGGGCTTGGGTGGGCGTGTCCATTACCCCTGTACACACCTAGGGCCTCAGGGCACCGGTGGGTGTGTCAATTACCCTTGTACACACCTAGGTCCCAGGGCATGGGTGGGGGTGCCCCTGCACCTGCACACCCCTAGGCGGGCACAGCTCTGGTGGGCATGTCCCTGCACCTGCACACCCCTAGGCGGGCACAGCTCTGGTGGGCATGTCCCTGCACCTGCACACTCCTAGGCGGGCACAGCTCTGGTGGGCATGTCCCTGCACCTGCACACTCCTAGGCGGGCACAGCTCTGGTGGGCGTGTCCTTGCACTGCACACTGAGCTTCCCATAAGAGAAGCATCCCATCCTAAGCAGTAACAGAGGAGACTTGTGGATGTCTTCCTCCTGTCTTGCCACGTTCTGTGGCAGCCAAGGATGGCCCAGACCTGCAAGTACTGAAGAAGTAGCAGCTACAGCAATGACAATCATAACAACTATTTGCATTTGTTTTATGACTACTTTCAAATTGTGCCAACTATGATATTATAATCACTTGATTGCTAAAAAAAAAAGAGAGAGAGAAAATATTGGAGTACAGAAATATAAAGACATTGCCATTGCATTTAAAGGAAAGCAGTCTGTTGCCCAAGCAGGTTATTTTAAATTTCAAAAATCTAAGCACTGACCTATCACTTCAACTGACAATGCCCCATGCTGAAAGCGCTGCCAGCAGTGCCTGGGAGAAGGCTGCCTGCCGAGGACACAATGTAGGCACAAGAAGGTGGTGGTCAGGAGGAACTTTCCACCCTGCTGTGCCACTCTGTCCAGCACCTCTTGGGCACAGGGCTCTGCAGTCTTCTGTCCCTGAGTGACTTGAGCATGAATCACAGTGGACAGGGCGCATTCGGATGGAAGGCTCTTGACTGCGATGAGCAGAAGGCCTCTTACCTTCTCAAAGGTCTCCTGAAACACCTGCACCAATTCACAGCTGCCAAACGTGAAAGCAATCCAGATGCCCTTCAATAGATGGATGGACAAAGAAACCGTGGTGTACATACACAATGGAATGTTACTCAGCAATAAAAGAGAATAAAATTATGGCATTTGCAGGTAAATGGATGGAATTGGAGAATATCATGCTAAGTGAAGTAAGCCAATCCCAAAAATCCAAAGGCCAAATGTTCTCTCTGATTAATGGATGCTGATACATAAGGGGATGGGGGTGGGGAGCATGGGAGAAATGGAGGAACTTTGGATGGGACGGGGGAGGTGGGAGGAGGGGAGGGGGAATGGTAGTATCAGAAATGGTGGAATGAGTTGGACGGTACTGCCCTAGGTGCATTATGAAAACACAAATGGTGTGCTCTATCTTGTTTGCAACCAGAGAGATGGAAAAATTGAGCTCTATAAATGTACTATGACTTGAAATGCATCTAAATAAATAAATTAATAAAAAAATAATACCTGGACCAAAATAATCAAATAAATTCAAACTCAATGTTAAAATAAATGAAGACTTCACACATACACACACACACACAAAACAAAAGACAAAAAAAACAACACCCAGCACTAGGGACACCTGGAAGATATCTTGGTTGACTGTTGGAAAAACTCCCTGGCTCTGAAAGACGGTCCCCATGCAGAGGGGATCAATCAGGGGATGGTAAGAACAAATACCAAAAGCACTGGCTCAGCACCTATGTGCCCCAGGGCCTTGGTTCCTGCCTGGAGGCCTCTGAAGACCTCGGCTCTCTACCCATCACTCCCCTCCTCGGCCAGCCTCTGGATTCTCAGCTTTCTGCATGCTCGAGGGAAATGAGAGGCTCCGAGTCTCCCCGGTGCTGGGACCTCACCCAGGAATGCTGCCTGTGCTCCAGGTGTGGTCCCCACACAAGGAGTTTGTCTAAGGTTTGAGTTCTCAGGCCCAGCTCCCACCCACCAAGATCAGATCAGAACTTCCACAAGAGGTGCCGGTCCTCGTGGGCTGTTGGCATATGCAAAGCACTGGGCTAGGTCCCTGTCTGCTTTGTGTTACCTAAGGGACACAGAGGAGAAGGCTGAATGCCATGTGAAGGTAGAGGCCGAGATTGGGGGGATGCAGCCTCAAGTCAGTGGAAGGCAGGACTGCCAGGAGCTGTCAGAGCTGCAGGAGGAAGGACCCTGCCCTGGAACCTCTGGAGAGAGCGAGCCCTGCACCCCCTTGAATCTGGAATCTGATCTCCAGAACTGTGAGACAACAACCTTCTGTAGCTTTACGTGACTGCACTCATGTGAGCTGTCCCAGCAGCCCAGGGAACCCTGGCCACATGTGGCCTTGGCCTTGGCCAGGCTTCAGTTCACAGGCCCCAGCCACCTCCTCACCCTCAGGGCTCTGCTGGCTCCACCCTAAACTTCAAAGTGATTTGTTATGCCGCTATAAATGACTAAGATAGCTCCTTAACTATTCAAATAAAAAATAAATATTTATTTTCCTTAGAAAAAAGTGACACATCATCATAAATTTGGTGTCCATAAAATTATTCTTGTCCACAACAGGTTGGTTCATTTTGAATGAGTCCTGAGTTCCCCCTGGTTTCCCTCCTGTCCTCCTTCCCCTGTTCCCCTTCTTCTCCTCTACCTTCCGCCCGTCTATCTTTTACAGATATACCTTTGCACTGTGGTGTATTTACCCGGGCACATAGTGTGATTTTGTGAAATTCATTCTGCATTTCCTCCCCTTTCCCACCTGTCCTCCCTCAGTCTCCATCTCCTATTTCACTGACCTTCCCCAAATCTTTATGGTCTCTGGTCCACTCCTCCTTTCCTTTACTTTGCTCTAACTTCTGCATATGAGAGAAAGCATTTAGTCCTTGATTTTCTGAATCTGGCTTATTTCACTTAGCAGTGGATTGGATTGTTCTTCCATCCCATCCATTTACCAGCAAACGACATAATTTCATTCATTTCTTTATGGCTGAATAAAACTTTATTATGTATATGTACCACATTTTCTTAATCCATTCCTCTATTGATATGCACTTGGCTATTGTGAGTTGGGCTGCTCTAAACATTGAAGTGGCCATTTTACTATAGTATACTAACTTTAGTTCTTTTGAATAAATACCAAGGAGTGGTATTTATCTGGGCCATATGGTGGTTTCCTTCCTAGGTTTTTTAGGAATCTTCATACTGCTTTTAAGAGTATACTAATTGGCAGAACACCATCGATGTATCAGTGTACCTTTCCCCCCCATATCCTTGCCTGCATTTATTATTATAATTGCCATTTATACTGGAGTGAGGCGAAATCTTAGTATAGTTTTGATTTGCATTTCCCTGATTGCTAGAGATGTTGAACATTTTTTCATGTGTTTGTCAGTCATTTGTGTTGCTTCTTGTTAAAAAAGTCTATTTAGTTCTTTTACCCTTTTTTTGTTTGGTGTTAATCTTTCTGGGTTCTTTATATATTCTATATATTAACCCCTTGTCAGAGAAGTAGCTGGCAAAGATTTTCTCCCATTCCACAGGCTCTGTCTTCACCATCTTAATTGTTTCCTTTGCTGTGCAGAAGCTTTTTCATTTGATGTCATCCACTTATTGATTCTTGGTTTCATTTCTTGAGCTTCAGGGGTCTTGTTAAGGAAGTCAGGTCCTGTGCCAATATGTTGGAGTACTGACCCTCTGTTGTCTTCTAGCAGTTGCAAACTTTCTGGTATAATTCCTAGGATCAGGGTCTGCTTTGAGTTGACTTTTGTGTAGGGTGAGAGATAAAGGCCTAGTTTCACTCTTCTACATATGGATGTCCAGTTTTCACAGCATTATTTGTTGAAAAGACTGTCTTTCCTCCCCTGTAAGTTTTAGGCCTCTCTGTCAATGTTTTAGTGAGCTTTTTCACTGCTGTGACTAATGGATCTGACCAGCACAACTGTAGGGGAACAGAAGTTTATTTAAGGGCTATTTGCCTCTTTCACAACCAGGAATCAGCTTGCCAAAGGGGAGCTTTGCTCCAGCTGCCAGCTCTAGAATCAGGCCTCGGATGCCAGCATGCCAGCATGATCAGGAAGCCACGACAGTTAGGACGCAGACGTGATTAGAGGCAACCATGATCAAGCAGCCACTGTGAACCCCAGCGCCTCCGAGAGCATGAGGCCAGCAACACCAGCAGGGGCGTGGTCTTGTTTCCACCATCCAAATATTTTTGTGTGTAAGGGGAGGGTACAGGGGATTGAACTCAGGGGCACTTGACCACGGAGCCACATCTCCAGTCCTATTTTGTGTTTTATGTAGAGACAGGGTCTCAATGAGTTGCTTAGCTCCTTGCTGTTGCTGAGGGTGGCTTTGAACTCATGATCCTCCTGCCTCAGCCTCCTGAGCCGCTGGGATTACAGGCATGCGCCACTGTGCAGGGCTCCAAATATTTTGGATGGCTAAAACCTAAATCATATCTGGACCCCCAACTGCAGTGGAGCCTTAGAAATGCAGTTGTGTGCTTTCTCACACCCGTAGAATGAGGTTGGACTAGACATTGAGTGCAAACCCACCACATCCACCACACTCCTCACAAGGCGCAATGGGAGGAAACACAACTCTGAGCATTTGTAACGATCTTCCGAAACTCCTTCAGTGGTTACCCATCACCTAGAAAATATCCAAGTTCAATGTCCTGACTGCTCCTCATACCATAGCACCGCAGCCCTTGACTATGTAGCAACACCAAGATGCACAGGACATTATGTCCTCCTGCAAGCCTGGTGAATGTTTACTCATCCAAGACTCGGCTTAGGCATGCCAGGAAGCCTGCCTTGCATGGTAGAGGCTGTGAGCTCTCACTGCAGCTTCCTGAGCACATCTAGGCCTTGGAATCACTGCTCATGTTTCTGCCTAGGCCATTAGTTATGTGTTCTCTGGGAGCAGCCACTGGGTCCCCAAGGCTTGGCCACAGATATCTGCTAAGTACATATTTGTTATACTTAAATGAAGACACTAAATGGTGTCTTGGTTGGTGTATTATTAGGGTTCTCTAGAGGAACAGAACCAACAGGAAGTATAATTATAAAAGGGGACTTATTAGGTTGTCTTACACGACCAGAGCTGGAGAGTCCACAACGGCCATCTGTAGGCTGGACAGCTGGAAGAACCAGGAGGCTGAGGCATAGGACCATGCGTTCAAAGCCAGCCTCAGCAAAAGCGAGATGCTAAGCAACTTGGTGAGACCCTGTCTCTAAATAAAATACAAAATACCCGGAGTTCAATCCCTGATACCACCCCCATCTGATTGCCTTTTCATCTTCCAAATTCTTCTTCCATTTCTTTCTTCAGTTCCAGTTTTCATTGTAGAGGTGTTTCACCTCTTGGTTAGATTTATTTCCAATTTTTTTGAGGTTATTGTAAATGAGATAGATTTACCAATTTCTTTATCAGTAGAATCACTATAGGAAAAGCTATTGATTTATGGATGTTGATCATGTATTCTGCTACTCTGCTGAATTTATTTATCAGCTCAAGAAGTCCCACAATGGAGTTTTTTGAGTTTTCTAGATATTGGATCATGTCATCATCAAACAGATAATTTTACTTCTTTTCCCGTTTGTAACTTTTAAATTTCTTTCTCTTGCCTGAGTGCTCTGGCTAGAATTTCAAGAACGATTGAGTAAGAGTGGTGAGAGTGGAAATCTTGTCATGTTCCTGATTTTAAAGGAAGCACTTTCAGTTTTCCTCCGTTCAGCATAATGTTAGCTTTGGGTTTTTCCTACGCAGCCTTCATGATGGTGAAGTAAGTTCCTTCTCTCCCTAGCCTCTTCATTGTTTTTAACATGAATAGGTGCTGGATTTTATCAAAGACCTTTTTACATCTATTGAGATTATCATATGATTCTTGTCCTTAATTCTGTGTATATGGTGAATTATTACATTTATTGATTTGCATATGTTGAATCAATCTTATATCCCTAGATGAAACACATTTGATCATAGTATACTATCTTGATTTATGAGATTTTTAATGTCATTTGCTAATATTTTATTAAGAATTTTTGCATCTATGCTCATCAGGGATATTGATCTGTAGTTCTCCTTCCTTGGAGTGTTTTTGTATGGTTTTGGTATCCGAGTGCTACTGGCTTCATAGAATGAATTTGACAGTGTTCCTTTGAAGCCTTTCTATTTTGTGGAATAATTTAAGGAGTATTTCTGTTAGTTCTTTAAAGTTCTGGTGGAACTCAGATAAGAATCCATGTGGAGGCTGGGGTTGTAGCTCAGTGGCAGAGCGCTTGCCTAGCATGTGAGAGGCACTGGGTTTGATCCTCGGCACCACATATAAATAAACAAATACAAATAAAGGTTCATTCATAACTAAGAAAAATATATTTTTTTTTCAAAAAGCAAGTGGATTAAAGTTACATTTTTAAAAAAGATCCATGTGGTTCTGAGCTTTTCTTTGTTGGAAGTCTTTTAATAGCTGCTTCAATCTTATTTCTTGATATTGGTCTATTTAGGTTTTCCTTATCTTCTTGGTTTAATTTGAGAAGGTCATATGTGTCTAGAAATTTGTCAATGTCTTATAGGTTTTCCAGTTCATTATAGTATACATTTGCAAAATAGTTTCTAATGATTGCATTTCAGAAATGTCTGTGGTGATATTTCCTTTTCACCTCTAACTTGGTTAATTTGGGTAGTCTTTCTCTTTCTTTTGGTTATTTTGGCCGAGAGTTTGTCAATCTTGTTTATTTTTTCAAAGAACCAACTCTTTGTTGCATTGATTCTGTATATTATTTTTTATTCTATATTTCATTGTTTCTGATTTTAATTATTTCATGTCTCCTACTGATTTGGGCATTAGTTTGTTTTTCCTTTTATAAGGTCTTTTATAAGATCTATATTCTACAACATAGAATATAGTCTATTTTGGAAAAAGTTTCATGAGCTGCTGATAAGAAAGTGAATTCAGTTGTTTTGGGGTGAAATATTCTGTAAATGTCTGTTAGATCCCCTAGATTACAATATTTTTTAGATTGGGAATATCTTTATTGATTAATATTTTGAGCCCTGTATATTGGTGGTGGGGGTATGTTGCAATCCTCCAATGTTCTTGTACTGGGGTTTTTCTGAGATTTAATGTAAAGAAGTAATTTTTAATGTGATTAGATGCACTGAATTTGAAATATAATCACTCACTATCATTATATCTTCTTGTTGGATTATTCTCTTTGCCAGTATGTAGTGGCCTTCTTTGTCTCTTCTGATTAATTGCTTTAAATTTGCTTTGTCAGATATGAAATAGCTATTCCTGCTTGTTTTGGGACTTCATTTGCATGGAATATTTTTTCCATCTTTTTACTTTTAGTCTATGAGTGTCTTTGCCTATGAGACTAGTCTCTTGCAAACAGCATATAATTGAATCTTGTTTTTAAATTCATCTGCCAATCTGTCTTTTAATTGGGAAGTCACAAACATTTACACAATTATTATGGACAGATATTTGTTATTTCCTGTCATTTTGGTTTGTTTGCTATATTTAATTCTATCTTGATTTTCATTTAGTTGGTTGTTCTAGTGACCTTCATCTATTTAGGAGCTTTGTGGTTTGTTTTGGGGTTCTCCTGTGTGCATTATATCTTTAAGTATTCTCTGTAGTGCTGGCTTAATAGTCATGAATTCTTTTAGTTTATGTTTATCATGGAAGGCTTTTAGTTCTCCATCAATTCTGAAAGATAGTTTTGCTGGATAGACACAGTAATCTTGGTTGTAAGTTGTTTTCTTTTAGAGCTTCAAATATCTCATTTCAGCTCCTTCTTGGTTTTGGTGTCTGAATTGAGAAGTGAGAAGTGAGCCCATTGGTTTGTCTCTAAATGTTACCTGATGTTTTTCTATTGCAACTTTTAATGTTCTTTCCTTATTTTCCAGGTTAGGCATTTTGATTATTGTGTGTCTTGGGGGATTCTGTTTTGACCCTGT
This sequence comes from Geosciurus inauris, assembly GCA_004024805.1. Lineage (NCBI taxonomy): Eukaryota > Metazoa > Chordata > Mammalia > Rodentia > Sciuridae > Geosciurus > Geosciurus inauris. Next base: position 31,333 of record PVHX01003546.1, read on the forward strand.
CTATTTGTGGTCCTATGTGCTTCCTGTATGTGAATGTCCATCTAAAGTGAGGAATGCTGCATTCCCAGCTGTCTGGCCAGTGCTTTCTCCCTGCAGCCTCTCCCAGTCCTCAGGCCTGGATTTCATTTTGTCCTTGCCTGTCATGGCCTAAGAGTCATGGGTGAGTGGCATTGTGGTCTTACACTTCATTGTTCAGAGCCTTGATGTTTGTTTGTTTTTATAAATGCTAGATTTTATTGGTTTATAACAACCTGTTATCATAGTGAATAAGTTGTCAACTCTTACCCCCAGCCCTTTCAGGGGCCTCCTCTCTCTGGCACACATCAGACTGAGAAACCTGCTGTCCAGACCCTCTCGACTGGTGCACATAGAGGCTGCTGGGGACTCTTTTACCCTAAACCCAGGCTTCAGGACCCTGCTCACCTGGCTTCTGGGTCTAGTCTGGCAATATTGGACCCTCTTCTCCTGTTGCTTTCCCAGATAACAGGGCAGAATCTTAACAAAAGAAGTTCTCAAGGTGTGGATTTCAGACCAGTGACATCTTGCATATGCACCTCCTGGGGGCTTGTTAAATATGCCAACTCTCAACCCTTCCCACCTGCTCACAGTCTCAGATGGTCTAGGGTCTGTGTAAGGGCCCATCTGGTGACTAGATGTTTGCTTGAGCTTGAGGACACCACCTGGTTAGAGGGTCAGGCTCTGCAGCCTGGTTCTGCCACTCTGTGTTCTTGAGCAAGTGACAGAACTACTCTGTGTTTCAGTTTCTCCATCCACAAAATGGGATGGTAATATTTATGCTAATTCATGAGGCAGTAAAGTATCAGTGTGATAGTCATGTAAAGGCTTAGAACATTTAGGATACAAGTACCCAGTGTCATTTTTACTACTAATTTACTGTTTTACCATTAATGTACAGATGATAGTAATGTCACAAATTTTACTAATTTGGGAAAACTAAAGGATATTTGATTAAAGAGAAGAAATCCCAAAATATGGCCTTTCACAAGCTCAGAGGAAATTATCTATGAATACCAATGCACAAATGTATATTTGAGTCCCTGTTCTCGATTCTTTTTCATATAATACCCAGAAGTGGAATTGTCAAATCACATAATAACTGTATGTTGAGTATTTGGGGCGCTCGTTGTACTGCCTTCCATGGGGCTGCACTACTTTTCACCAGCAATGTACGAGAGTTCCAAAATCTCTACATTCTCACCAACACTCATTACCTTTCATTTTAAAAATTTAAATCCCTCCTAGGGGTACCTCACTGTTTTTCAATTTCCGTTTCCCTAATGGCTAGTGAAGTTAAACATCTTTTCATGTGTTTGTCGGCCATTTGTACATTTTCTTTGGAAGAATGTCTCTTCTTGTCCTTTGCCCACTTTAAAGCCAGGTCATTGGTTTTCTGTTGTTGCCTTGGTTCTAGGAGTTCTTCACGTCGTCGGCGTATCAATCCCTTATCAGACATTTGGGCCAGATCCACGTCACAGAGACTTATCCCACATTTTCTTCTAAGAGTTTTATGTTTTAACTCTCATGTTCAGGTCATTGATTGATGCTGAATTAATATTTGGCATGGTGTAAGGATACACATTCTCTCCTCACATGTGGATAGCCACCGTCTACTGAAGAAATGATCTTTTCCTTGGGAATAGATGTTAACCTCAATAATCAACAGAGGGTTCTCTAAGGAATAATGATATCTATTTGGGAACAGCACAGCACTGCAATGGAGACGGGCGTACCACAGTAAACGATGGGCGAAGTCAATGAGGCTGAAGCCAGGTGGAAGTTTCTTTCTTTTAAAAAAGTTTTTAAATATTTGTGTAGCACTGGGGACTGAACCCAGAGTTACACTGAGTTACATCCCCAGTGCTTTGCCCCCCACATTGTTTATTGATGCATGGTAGTTGTACATAAAGATGGAATTTGTTGTTACGTATCAGTACATGCATACAAAGTAACAATAGAATTCAGCCAATAGCAGTCCCCAGCACTACCCTCCTCTCTGCCCCCACTCCCTCCTCTCTTTCCTCTCCTGGTCCCCCTCTGATTCTCAGAGCGTCTCCACCTTTCTTTTCCATTTCCTCTCTAACTTCTACATATGAGAGAAAACATATGACCCTTGACCTTCTGAGTTTGACTTAATTTGCTTAATGTATGGTCTCTAGTTCCATCCATTTGCCTGCAAATGGCATAATTTCATTCTTTGTGTGAGAATAAAACTCCATTTTGCATAGACACATTTTCTTTATCCATTCGTCCATTGATGGACACCCAGGCTGGTTCCATAATTTGGCTGTCGTGAATTGTGACTCAGTCCTTTTTATTTTTATTTATTTTAAAATTTGAGACAGGCTATTATTACATTCCTGGGTCCTTTTCCTGCCTCAGCCTCCCTAGTCACTGGAGTCACAGGTGTGTACCATTGTGCTTGGCAAGGGAAAGTTTTTAAAAGCACAAAGAGAAAGATTTCTGCCATCCTCTCGGAGACAGAGCTCCCTGGTGGTGGCGATCAGAGCAGGACCTGGCCTCAGCTCAGGGTGGAGGCGCTGCTCTGAGGGACCTTCTGTGGAGAGCGTCCTGTCTGAACTGCTGCAGCCTGGAGAAGTTACTCTTACAGACATCTGTGTGTATGAGCAGGTGTGGTGCATGTGGAGCAAGAAGGCCTCTCTCTGGGACTCCTAGGAAGTTCCTGAAACAGCGCTTACCCCGCAGGCAGACTCGAGCCCTCCCCTGGCTTACTTCCTGGCTCCATTGCGTCTGGTCTGACAAGAATCTTTCTGTCTTGGTATCAGCAACTCCCATCCCACCATTCTCCATGCTGGTAACATCCACTTTGAGTACCGTAGCTTGGTAGTGTGTTTTTAAATCGGGCAGGGCGAGTGAGCCCTCCAACTTCATCCTCTCTTTCAAGATTGTTTTGGTAAGACTGAGGTTGTGGCTCAGTGGCAGAGCGCTTGCCTTGCACGTGTGAGGCACTGGGTTCGATCCTCAGTACCACTAAAAATAATAAACTAAATAAAGACACATGTGTCCATGTATAACTAAAAAATGTTTTTAAAAAAGATTGTTTTGGGGGCTGGGATTATGGCGCAGTGGTAGCGTGCTCGCCTAGCACGCATAAGGCACTGGGTTCGATCCTCAGCACCACATAAAAAATAAAATAAAATAAAGATATTCTGTCACCTACAACTAAAAAATAAACATTTAAAAAAAAAAAAAGCTTTAAAAAAAAAAAAAAAAAAAGATTGTTTTGGCTTCTCTGTCCTTTTTGTTTTGTTTTTGTTTTTGATGTTGTTTTTCAAGACAGTCTCACGATGTTGCCCAGGCTGGTCTTGAACTCCAGGTCCTCCTAGTCCAGCCTCCCAGGTAGCGGAAACTACAGATGCTCCACCATGTCCGGCTTTGTTTGGGCCATTTGGATTTGGAGATCACTGTTCATCCTAACAAAACTAAATCTTTCAGTCCACACACATGGGGTGACTTTCCATTTCCCCAGGTCTTAATTTCTTTCAACAATGTTTTGTCTTTTTTTTTTTGTACTGGGGATTAAACCCAGAGGTGCTTAACCACTGAGCAACATCCCCAGCACTTTAATTTTGAGACAGGGTCTCGCTAAGTTGCTCAGAGCCTCGCTAGGTTGTTGAGGCTGGCTTTGGACTTGCAGTCCTCCTGCCTCAGCCTCCTGAGCCACTGGGATTACAGGCTTGTGCCACCATGCCCAGCTCATTTTGTCATTTTTAGGGTATAAATCTTGATTAAATTTATTCCTTGGAATTTTGCTTTTTTTGGATACTATGACAAATGGAATTATTTTAATTCACTTTTTGAATTTTTCATTGGTAGTGTATGGAAGCATGAATTTTTTGTGTGTGTTAGTCTTGTACTCTAAAACTTCGCTATATTTGTTTATTAGCACTGGTGGAATTTTTGTGTATGAATTTTAAGAAGATCTTATAGGATCATATAATCTTCAGGAGAGATCATTTTACTTCTTCCTTTCCAAATTGTATGTTTTTATTTCCTTATTCTTGCTTGATTGTTCTGGCAGAACTTCCCATATCGTGTTAGGCAGCACAGACGAGAGCCAGCATCCTTGTGTTATCCCCTGTCTTAGGGACAAAGGTCTCAGTCTTTCAGCTCTTCCTTAAAAACCTGATTCTTTTCTAACTGGGCACCTTTCATAAGATGTTTGAAACTAGTTCCACTCATCTTTCATCATCTTTGAAACAACTTTTTAATTTATCAATGAAAAAGTTTAGATTTGAAAATAGCTTTGTCTCTTACCCTAACTTACAGTATTCATAATGCTAGGAATGGGCACTGCCTCCGTGCTGGGCTGGGCTGCGCTGGAGGTCATGCTTCATGGGCCCCAACAGAGGCCCTGAAGCAACTTTGGGCTCCGTCATACTCTGAAGACCCCAGTTCCAATCAGTGTCAGTATTGAGCCCCACCCTCTGAGTATGACGTAATTCTTTCCATCTATATTCTTGTTTCTCTGACCTTTCAAACATACATCATTTAGTGAATGTTTAGACAGTTGTGCTTCAGTGATCTGTGCCTTCCAAACTTTCTTTGGCACAAAGAGGCAAAGCAGCAGTGTTTGGAAGATGCTGGGATCTTTTACTGCCTGGCTCTTATCACATACCTCTGCCGGAAAATGTGCTGATGAAGGGCATTCCTGGGGAGCGAGTCACTTTGCTCCAGCCCTCCCTGGCTTGGTGCATCTGCACAGGATTCCTTTGTAACTGTGCTTTTAGGGCAGGCAACCTGGAGGTGCAGCGGGACTCCACACAGGCCCGGAACTGCCTGGAAGAGCCTCCCGAGAGTCCAGTAGAAAGACTTCATCCACTCTGAGCAGGCAAAGGATGGCCATCGACCCTCCGGAGAGGAGCGAGCCTTGGGCTGCCCTCGACCCAGTGCGGTGGGCACCTGCGGGAAGCCCAGCAGACACGGCTCCATGACAGGAGCTTGTCCACTCCACAACTCAGAGAGGTAGATGCTGACAACCCCTTTTACTCATGAAGAAAGAGGCTCAGAGAGGTGAATGATTTTCCTGAGGTCACAGACCCCTACCTGGGAGAACAGGGTCAAGTTTTGGGGTCTTCGGGCAAGATCCACACCAACTCCCAGCACCAGGGTCAGCAATTGAGGCCTGAGGACCCAACACAGCCCACCTCCTCTTTCTGTGAAGTTTTACTGGGACAGTCTTGCTGCTCCTTTCTGCATGGTATGTCTACTTCTGTACACGCAGGCTGAGCGGATGATACAGACTGCGTGGTCACAAAGCCCTTACACAGAGCACTGCCGACGCCTGCCCTGGACAATGAGGCCTTTTCTCTCTCCTGAGCTTTTCCATCACATCCCTTGTCTCCAAGGAAATTGTCTCCCATAGGCTCCCAGGGACGACAGGTTTCGGCTCACGTGGTCACTATCCCACTGTGCAAGATACCTCCGCCACCTTGTTCCTCTGTCCCGGGCCTTTGGTGCCTTCGCATCAACACCTGGCCCTTAACTTTGAGTTCAGCCTGGCTGGCCCTGGCCTATGCCCACACCTGGTCCAGCAAACCCATCTGGGCTCCTCTGACCCAGCTTTCTGCATGTCCCCAGCAGCTGCTGAGCAGTGTCAGCCTGAGGCTCCAGGCTGCGGCCCTGGTGGATGAACATGGTGGCCTGCTCAGACCCCCAAGGGGAGAGGGATCACCTGCATCAAGAGCCTCCCTCCTTGAAAATCTTTGCTACCTGCACCTCAGGTAGAGCATTAATCTCCAGGCTATATAAAGAACTCAAAGAACTTAACACCCAAAAAACAAATAACCCAATTGATAGATGGGCAAGGAACTGGACAGGCCTTCACACAGTAATATGATCCATCAACAAATATATGAGAAAATGTTCAACATCACTAGCAGTTAGAGAAATGCAAATTAAAACTGCACTGAGATTTTATGTCACTCCAGTCAGTGGTAATTATCAAGAATGTGATTAACAATAAATGCTGGTGAGGATGTGGGGAAGAAGACGTGCACACATACATTGCTGGTGGGACTGCAAATTGGTGCAACTACTCTGGAAAACAGTATGAGATTCTTCAGAAAACTTGGACTGGAACCACCACCATTTGACCCAGCTATCCCACTCCTCAGTCTCTACCCAAAGGGCTTAAAATCAGCATACTACAGTGACACAGCCACATCAATGTTTATAGTAGCTCAATTCACAATAGCTAAGCTGTGGAGCCAACCTAGGTGCCCTTCAACAGATGAATGGATAAAGAAAACGTGGTACATATACACAATGGAATATCACTCAGCCATAAAGAAGAATGAAATTATGGCATTTGCTGGTAAATGGATGGAACTGGAGGGTATCATGCTAAGTGAGGTAACCCAGTCCCCAAAAAACCAAAGGCCAAATGTTCTCTGTGACATGCAGATGCTTACTCACAGTAGGCAAGGCAGGGTAGGGAGAGGGAGGAGTGGAGGTTCACCAGATCCAGACAGAAGGGAATGGGGAAAGGGGAGCGGGGACGTGAGTTGGACGTAACTTTCCTATGTTCACATAGGAATACACGACCATACATCATGTGCAACCACCAGAAGGGGAAGTTATACTTCATTTATGTATGTCAAAATTCATTCTACTGTCATGTATTACTGAAAAGAACAAATGGAAAGATTTTTTTTAAAAAAGCATGTACTGGAGGAACAAAAAGAGCCTCTCCTCTCCCTGAAGACCCCCGAGAGGAGGGCAGAAGTGCCTGGAGTGTGCAGTCCACTCTTTGGACAGGCCCGAGGACTTGGCGTGCCACTGGAGTGTGTCCTTGGCCAACTGCACCTAGCAGAAGGCCCTCTTCCTCCAGTCTCCCCACCGGGTGAACCTTGGGTGGCTCCTCAGTGTGCACCCTCCTGGCACCTTCACCCCAGGACTGCCCCACGACAGAGGCCAAAACAAAGTGGACATGGCGTTCAAGTTTCACGTCTTGGAAATGACTAGGGAGAGCTCGAATCCCATGCACAGGACACATCCCCGAGCTCACGTGAAGGGGAAACAGGCTCACCTCCTAGGTCACCGCCCAGCAGGCTCCTACTGTGCGCTGCCAGCAGGTCCTCTTCGTCCCCAGGCCAGCCTGGGGTACTTGCAAATAGCAGGGCTTTACAGGAGGATCAGAGCTGTGCACTCTAAGACCAGACTCTAGAGCACCTGGTTGGGGTCTCTTTTTTTTTTTTTTTTTTTTTTTAATTTTTTCTTAGTTGTAAATGGACACAATGTCTTTATTTTATTGCTTTGTATGTGGTGCTGAGGATCGAACCCAGGGCCTCACGCATGCGAGGCAAGCGCTCTACCGCTGAGCCACAATCCCAGCCCCTGGTTGGGGTCTCTTGTGGACACCATTGGACACTGGACAATCCAGTCCCCAAGTTCAGTGCAGGGAAAACTCACTCGGCTGCTTGGTAAAGACTTTCACCCCGAGACCCCAAGCCAGGAAGAAGTGTTGGCCTGGCTCCCTGGAGTGCGTGACCCGACTCCACTGCACAGAGCTTGGGGCAGGGCCGGGACCCCTCAGCACCTCTAGTGCACGCACCCCTCATCCGCAGACCAGGCTGTGGCCCTGCACACTGGCAGTCCCCAAGGGGTCCTCACAACCCCACACCCCATGGTAGAGCACTGTCCAGCCAGGAGCTCTGCTCATTGCCAGGGTGTCAGTGTGGCCGGCATGGGAGGGCCCAGCAAGCGCTGCCTAGACTGCAGGGGACCTGCTCCTCGGGTGCATCTAGAAGATGGTGGCCAGCAGTGCTGGGCCATGTGTCCCACCCCGTAAGTCCTGATTCGTTGCCACGTGCCTGTTGGTGTGAGGTGCCCGGAGCCCACCTCAGGCAGCACTGTCCTTGGCCCCAGGGGCCCAGGGGCCCATCTGGACCTTGTATGACCCCAGCTGAGACTTCCATGGGCACGTTTTTGATAGGCCACTGTGACCCAGCTTTATTTGGACAGAACCGGCCTGTGGGGTGCAGGACTGTTGGCAGGAGTTTGGAGACCAGCGGTGCAGAGATTTATGGCACTCGATGGTTAAAGAGGAAGCTGTGAAGCACCTGCCAGCGCAGCTCTGAAGCTGAGGCGACTGCTTCCCGCGCCCAGAGGCTCATGGTCCTCAAACCCTGCCAGCCGCCTCCCTCTCTCCCTCCACGGGGCGCTGACTCATGCACACACAGGAAGGAAGGACAGGACTGGAGGCGACCTGGCCTGATGACCTTCCTCCTCTTCTGCCTGAAGTGAAGACGGCTTGCCAGTCCCCGGAGAGGGTGTCACACACGGCCTGCCTGCTGACAGCTGCCCGCAGATCACGGGCGCGGGCTACCCCTGAGCGGCCACCCTCACTGTGCAGGAGAATCGGTGGGTTTTACCCTAACCTGTCCTTGCTGTCTACCTTGGGCCCTGGGTGGAAGTCTCAGGCTCTGTCACTTCACGGCATTGACGACCATCGTTGGAGGGAACTTGGAAGTGGAGGAGAGGGTTCACCCCGCTGCTGGCTGCTTCCTTCCTCACCTTTCCCTTTGGCCCCGAGCCACTTGGCAAAACCCAGCCCAGGGCCCAGCACTGTGCGGCGTGGACACAGCAGGAGAGTCAGAGCTTCGAGGGCATCGCAGCTGCTCAGCGCCTCGTCTCATCACCCTGAGCGCAGCCCAGAGCACAGACCAGAGCAGCCGCCCGCATCCCCAGCGGCAGACCCGCCACGGAGGCAGAGAACACAGGGCCACAGAGGAGCAGACTTACCACAGCTGGGCTGCCAGGTGAGTCCCCGACTCTGTGCCCCTGAAGTGTCTAGACAAGCTGTGACTGCATCTGTACAGGAGGACGCTGCCACCCTGTGTCCCTGCAGTGTCCCAGGAGGTGCTGTGACTGCATCTGTACAGGAGGACAGTGCCACCCTGTGTCCCTGCAGTGTCCCAGGAGGTGCTGTGACTGCATCTGTACAGGAGGACGCTGCCACCCTGTGTCCCTGCAGTGTCCCAGGAGGTGCTGTGACTGCATCTGTACAGGAGGACGCTGCCGCCCTGTGTCCCTGCAGTGTCCCAGGAGGTGCTGTGACTGCATCTCTACAGGAGGACGCTGCCACTCTGTGTCCCTGCAGTGTCCCAGGAGGTGCTGTGACTGCATCTCTACAGGAGGTGCTGTGACTGCTTCTACAATTATGGTTCTGCTCAGGGTAGCAGGTAATTTTTTCTGGGTCCCACAGCTACTAAATGCTGGCACAGGGTTTTAAATTGCATGTCTCAGACGCCAGGTGCAAGCCCTAAATCCACTGGTGGCAAAGCCAAGTCTAACGGGCTGGGGAAGGGTGGGCGAAGCTTTACTGTTCTAGGCTGGGAGAAGAAGTCAAGGGAGAGCCGTGGCCCAAGCCCAGGTCTCAGCACTTCTGGAAGCCAGTCAGATGTGCATAGAGGAAGGCTTGGTGCTCCTGCGACCCAGGCTGCCCACCTATCCACCCCGGGGCTCCTCCGTGGCCACGCTGATCCACACCTGGTGGGCTTGTCAGCCTGCCAGCTTCCTAGGCGTGGGCTTCTGAGACAGGGAGGTGGTCTTGGAAGGGAATCTGGACTGTGGGCGGGTGAGGAGTTCGGGGAACTGGTGAGCAGGTCAGTCCATAGTTCTGACGCAAGGTCCAGCAACTCTGCTAATTCTAGAGCAATTGAGATTCCCCAAGGCCTCCCCAGTATCCTCTTGACCAGGATCCAAACTTAGGGACTGCACTCCACCTTCCTGAGATGACTTGACTGACAAGGGCCTCTGGGAGCCCACCGCCCTCACTGCTCTCCGAGTCCTGCAATTCTGGACCACCACGGAGCTCCTGGGTCCACCTGAAACCACCCAGGTGGATGTTGGTGGGTGTCACTTCTTATCTCTGTGGCCTGCTCCTCTCAGTGGCCTCTCAGTGGATGGTTGCAGGTGGACATTTCTGAATGTGAATCTTAATGATGAGCAGAGAATGGGCTGCGGCTCTTCAACCCCACACCCACACACACCTGAGTGCTGGGCGGAGCCACCTGGTCCCCTTGCCAGGATGCAGGTGTGGGGCCTTCCAGGGCGCACTCACCTAGAGCTCCTGCTGCCCTGACCCACATTGAACCAGGCAGCGTGAGTGCTGGGAGGGCTGGGTGCATGGGAAGTCAGCACCCTGCAGGGCTGAGCCGCGGGCTGCCCAGTGGGCGCCACGCCCCTTGAGGACTGCTGTCTGGAATGGGGGACTATTGCAGTCTTTCCTGGTACTGCTCAAAGCCAGGCTCCCGCTGAGTGGTCCAGGGCAAGGGTCAGAGCTCAGGGGGAAGCAGAATTCCGTTGCTGTCTTACTCACGTTTTGGCTTAGGCACAATTAAAGGGCTCATTGAGACCCTTGGTATCTGGAGAGAAAGAGCATGCCAGGCTACCCCAGATGGCAGGCTGTGCCCGTACCTGGCATTTTGATTTTGGCCCACGTTGTGGATCGTCCATTTTGAGTGGGTCTAATGTCCTGGGGATTCAAAACATCTCCAAGTAACAAGGCTGTGCTGAGCAGACCCTGGAATCCCACCCCTCTTGGCCCTGGTGCCCACTGGCTTCCAGAAGTCCCCAAGGGGACTCAGGAGGGAGAAACTCTGGAGTTGTAAGTTGGAGTTTGGCCACCAGGTGGCAGTGGTGCCTAAGTCACAGGCTCTAGGCTCCAGGCTCCAGGCCAGGGCTGCCCTTGGAAAATCTGCTGTGGGGAGGGCTGGGCCAGGGGTGTGTGCAAGCTGACACTTGGAGAGCTAAGTTACTTAGTCAAAGTCCCTCAGCTCATCAGCAGTGGTATGGAAAGGCTCGGGCTGCCCCCCAAGGATGCGGAAGGGCAGGGCTAGTCCAGGGGGTGGACATCCCTTCTCCACTCCTGCATCCAACGTGGGTTCTCAGCCTGCTCTTTAAATGTCAGAAGCACCGGCCTCTACCCCAAGCTCTATGTAGTATATCTCTGAAATTCCTAACTTGCTTTTCTCTGCCTCCCAGCCTTGTACCTCTGGGCCTCCGCCTGCCGTCCATGGACATGCATTATAAAAACCTTCCCCTCCCAGCCTTCAGTTCAATAGCACGCCCATTAGCTGGTGTTCCAGTGATCTCAGAGGCAGGAAATTCATCTCTACTCCTTTGGAGCTATTTTTAGATTAAGCCAAGTCAAAGGTAGAGTTGTGTCATCTGAACAAGTTTTCAACATATACTAACCTTTTCTAAAGTTCATTTTAAACATAAATTCGATTGGAAGGCTCCTTTGATGCTCTTCCTGTTTAAATGGAAAAACATTTCTAGCATGTTTGCCCTCGACTGTAGACTAAGAACAGCCGGGCTATTCATTTCTGTTATCTTTCACCAGCTTGCTACTCACTTTGGGGCCATTATACAATAAAACAGGGTCCCATGAACACAAGCATCATGCACCACCAGATGATCAGAAAACCAAGGTTGTGGCTGACTGAGGGGCAGGTGGCATATACAGTGTGGATACACTGTACAAAGGATGACTTGGGACAGAGTGGGATGGCCTGAGATTTCCTCATGTTCATTCCTCACCAGAATGGCAAACAATTTAAAACTTTTAGGTTGTTAATTTCTGGAATTTTCCATGTAATATTTTCAGACTGTGCTACAGTCTGAAAATTATTTTTGACTGCATGTAACTGGAATCCATAGAAAGAAAAACTGCCAATAGTGAGCACTGCTATACCCCACATGTCACCCACAGGGCAGGGCCTCCGCCTCCCTGCCACCCTCACCTCATCCCACAGCAGCGATGGGGAGGGAGAGGATCCCACCGAGCTGATGTCCTGCCTCCCGTCCACTTGAGTCCACCAGGCACCTGGTGCCTCCAGGACTGAGGGGTTCCTGGTCAGGGTTGCACCTGCCCTAGGCCAGCTGGGTCTGGGCTGTGGCCAACTCGTCACATGGCTGCTGTGTCCCTCATCTGACCTCCAGGTGCCTGTCTCACCTGCAATAACCCGGCTAGCCTCCAGGTCCCCTGTCTGACCTCTACGCACTAGCCCAGACAATGGGATAAGGTGCCAATCCGAGTCTGCACAGCGGGGTCTCTGCCACACCACTTCCTGCAGCCCTGCTCTGGGAGAAGATGGAGAGCGTTCTACCTGCAGGATGGAAGGACCAAGATGTAGGGTTCCCCCGAGATTTGCTTCTAAGAAAGTCTGGGGATTGGGGTTGTGGCTCAGTGGTGGAGTGCTTGCCTAGCACATGAGAGGCACTAGGTTCAACCCTCAGCACCACATAAAAATAAAATAAAGATATGTGTCCACCTACAACTAAAATATAGACATTAAAAAAAAAGAAAGTCTGGCCTCTGCCAGGAGGGCACCAGAGGCCATGGAGGGACTGTGTGGACAGTGGGGCCTGGAGTCTATGGACCCTCTGATTGACCTTGGAAAAGGCTGTGGTCCCAGGGAGGACAGAGCCAAAGAGGGAGGGCACATCCATGTGCAGGTCGGGGCCCATGTCAACATGTGGCCATCCCTGCTGGCCACAGTGCCCCCTGGAGGAGCTGTCAGTGTCCTTGTGCAAGGCCATCCTGGAGGCCTCGCAGAGGTGCCAACCACGCATGGGAAGATGGTGACCTGGGGGAGGTGTGTGGCCAGCACCAAGGAGGGTCGGAGGGAAGCGACGAGCTTGCCACTGTGGTGAGGCACGGCCCCCACGCTGCTGCATCGTCTGCACTTGGACCTTTGGTGAGCCTTGCCTGCATCGAATCCACCCCACTGTCTGCCTTTTGCTGCTCACAGGGCTGTAAATGTTCTCTATGGCCACATCCTATTTTCTTTTGCCATCTTACATTAAAAACAATTCCTTAAAAGGGAGATGGCTGGGATTTCTGCAAGACCAGCTTCATCTCAGATTTCTCTCCTGTAAGGAGCAGGGAAATAGGCCCCCCTTGCTGGGCGGGAGCTGACAGTGTGACTTATTTTAGTAAGTCCAGACTGTTCCTTACCGAAACGTTATGCATCTTCCTCCTGGCGCCGGAACGCTGCTGCGGCTGAGAGCAGCTGGGGTGGGAAGTGAGCAGAGGGGCGGCCAGTGACAGTGGCCACGAGCAGCCTGCACCTCCCAGCCCTGAGTGCATGCCAGCTCCGGGGCTCACTGTGCTCAGGACGACCCAGAGCCCTCCTGAGAGAGAAGGGGCTCCCTGAGCCCGGGAGGAGGCACCCTCTAGCCTCCTGAGCAACTTAGCACAGGGTCCCGAGTTCAGGAGGGCCTGGAACCTGCCACCCTGTCTCCCAGATAGAGGGCAGATGGGTCTCCCCTGGGGAGAGATGGGTCCCACAGGGTTCCCCACCCAGGGCCCTGGCAGGGCCTGTCCCTGTGTCTCCAGGGTCACAGTTATCTGTAAAAATCGAGAAGTAGGGTTTTTGTCTTTGAGAGATTTTTTGTACATACATACCTTAAAGTTTTATTCCCCTCAGAAGTTTACTCTCAGAAATCGTAGAAGTCCTACTTCACCAAACGTGGCCCCGTGGCCCCTGCTTTCAGTGCTGCTGAGGCACAGTGATCGCAGCCCACGGGGTCAGCTGGTGCAGGCAGGGACACTGAGCTGCACTGCCTCCCCTCCTTAGCTGAATTGGAGGGTCACATTTCCCTCAGATGCACCTCTGCCCCGTGCACCCGTCGGGTGAGCAGGACCCCGGAGATCGGGCGCCCAGGGCGAGGGGCAGGATGCCTTTGGGGCCTCCCCAGCAGTCGGAGGACTTGAATTTGCTTGTGAGAAGGATGTGCACTGTAATTGCTGGCACTCGAAACAAGTTGGAGTGAGAGCAAAACCATTCTTAAACTAAGATAAGATAGTTTTAAAGGATTGCTTATTTTTATCACATCCTTTAAAATGTGTGTCTATAGTAAACAAAGCATATTTGCACAGCAGTCGTGCATGGATAAACAGAAAGTCAATTATTTGGGTGGGTGTTGGGTGTTTTTTTTTAATCTGATAGGGATGACGGTTGGAAGCCTGGAAACTATAGCTCTAGAGCATTGTATTTCAATACCATTGCCAGGCAGTGGAGATGGGGCCTGGCCAGGAAAAGTAGCCACCTGGCCCCACTCGCCTGCACGATTCCCCAACAGCTGTGATCTCTCGGTGAGGCGGCCCTGACCTGAACCCACTTGGACCACAGGCTCCTGTTTTACCAGCAGAGTGCCCAGGGCCAGGGACACAGGCCACGTACAGTGCACCACTCGCACCATAGTGAGAACTATCCCCTACCCCCTCTCCTACCAGTACCCAGCCGCCTACACGGAAATAAAAGATTGCAAGAAGGAACGAAAAGGGACCTGAAGAAGTCATTGATTTTGAACCCTGTGGGATTTGGTCTAAAAGAGCAGGTTAGAGTCCCTGGCTGGAGTGCGGCCGGGGTGCGGCTGGGGTGAGTGGCACCAGGTGGAAAGAGCTGAGGAAGGGGAAGGGAGGGTGGGCCTCAGGGAGGGGGGACTCTCGAGAACGAGGCTCTCTGTGACTTTCCTTGGTGTCTGCTCTGTGCCCCACACATCAGAGGAGGCTTGCTGTACACATTCTATCTTGTTATCTCTGGGAGCACATGGAAAGTTCTGGAAATGCCCACAGCATGGCTTCACCTTCCATGCACATGGCTGCTTCTGGAGCAGCACAATGAGCCTCTGTGTGGGATTTCTGGAGCTCTGATGAACATGTCTTCAATCAGAAAACTCCAGAGGACAGGCCAGAAAGGCTTAAAGAACGTGGAGCTCCCTTTCAGACAGGGAGGCGCATCAGGAGGCCACCTGGGCTGGAGGAGGGGTCTGTTGAGACTGAGATTCCCTCACCCTGCTCAGCCTCATTGGGTCTCAGGTGGGGTCTTCAGCTCCCCACGGTCCCCGCACAGAATCCTGTTCCTGGATCACGTGTTTTACTGAAGTCACGCACACACGCTGGCCCGCTGTGCTGACCGGTGTTCTCCCGCTCGCAGCCCCATTTGGCCAAAGAGCTCCCTGGGCGGGTCCCGGCCTGAGAACGGCGTGGAGGGTGCACATGCCTGTGTGCAGTTATTACAGAATCTCACTGTCACGGAGATCGGCCTCATTCTGTCCTTAGAAGCTGTAAATAACTTCACTTCCTGTCTTTTTAAGTTGCAAATATCTTTTGGAACAAGAGACAAGATTTATTGGTTCCTTCAGGCCAGGCCTCTTTGATCAAGTTCTGCACATGTGCAGAAGGGGAGTTTGGGCTTGGCTTTCAGACACAGGCGCTACGCCAGGGGACCTCGCTTGGGCACTGCACATTGCACTTTGCTCTCCCGTAGGGGACCACGCGTCCCCCAGAGGTGCTGGGTGCCCTTCCACGCCGGCCTGCGGGGCCCTGAAGCGCACCCAGCCCTGGGGCTTCACCGAGTCATCTGAGGAGTTGGACTGTGTGGGGGTGGGAGGTTTGGGAGGAGTTTTTGGAGGGTGGCGTCGGTCTTTTATTACAAAAGGAAAAGTAACTGCAAAGAAAAGGACCACTTCTCACCCAGAAAGACGCCAGGACACAAATTCCCTGGTGTTTTGACTTCAGTTGTGTGCCCACCTCCCCAGAGAGCAGACGGGAGGAAATAAGCAACTGTCCCAGGAACAGAAAGACCTAGAAGCCCTACAAATGTGACTAAAACCCAAGCATCTCCTCCACTATTTCACTTTTTAAGAGCGTTTGCTGTAGCGAGAGGCCAATGTGAGCTGCACACCGTCCAGAGGGAACACCGAGCCCCGGCGGGTGTGCCAGCCCCTGGGCCCCAGCGCCTCCTCCCCCAGAGGAGAGCCCTCAGAGTTGGCTCCCAGCGCCTAGGATGGCTTTAGCACATACTTCACCCGCCCACATAGGTAACTCACCTGCACTGGAAGATAAAATCACTGTGCTGCTCTGGGTGACGCAGAAGGCCCAGCACTGAGCCTGCGCTTTCAAAGGCAGGTGTGTACTGACTGGTGGTACGCAGGCCTCGTCCTGAGCACGGGCGCCAACCCCACCGTGGAGCACACGGCAGGTGGTGACCCAGGACCCTTCCTCCCAGCTCGCCTCCACCTCCCTTTGGACAGACAAGCCCCTTCCCCAGAAGGTGCTGGTCCCCCAGCACCCTGGAAAGCTCCAGCAACAGGAGCACAGAGTGGGTGTGAGGGGATGGGGATGCGCCCCCCTCTGTCCTGGCCAAAGCCAGCAAGAAGCACGAACAGGCTGGGGAATGAGAGGGCCTGAGGTCTGCCCTTGGAGTCAAGGCTGCAAGGAAAACGGGGCCACGGAGAGTAAGAGGGGCGCCTAGGGCTCCTGCTGGGAGCCTGGGGAGGGAGCCGGTGACAGGGGCTCCTGGGCTGTCTGCTGACGTGTTTCCTGCAGTGGAAGCTGTTCTGGGGAGTCAGGTGACCTGGCTTGCTGATGTCCTTCACTGTGGCCACCCACGTGGCCCCTGCCTCCCAGTGTTCATTCTTCTGTTTTGATTTTAATTCTCCAGCTCTTGGATTCAACTTCTGAGGCTTCTCCAGACTTATTGTACCTTACTTGCAGTGTTAGCGACTGCGCCTGATTTAAAATGTTATTTTTATCTTCAGTTCTTTTACAAACTCCAGCTGTTGCGCCTCCCACTCCTGTGTCTGCTGGTGCCGCAGCTGGGCCAGTGAGGGCCCTGGGGCGCACACTGCAGAGGTTCTGGCCTGCTGTCCAGCGGCCCAGACAGGGCGGGCAGAGTCTGGGGGCTCCAGGGAAAGCACAGCCCTGTCCACCCCTCCCGCCCACTCACCACCCAAGGAAGTAGTCACTATTTTAGTGGCTTTTTTCTAGTCATTTTCCTGGCTATTCTTGAATATTATTTCTTCAAATAAACTCTAAAATCTTTTTGGCCAAAATAATCCTTTTGAAAGTTTTTTGATACATTTTTAAAAAATAGGTTTTGTAGAATTAATTTATTATGTGAATTCTTTATTTAATGAAGTATCTCTCCATTTACTAAAATCTGTCCTGTCTGGGGCTGGGGCTGTGGCTCAGTGGTGGAGCGCTTGCCTAGCATGCGTGAGGCACTGGGTTCGATCCTCAGCACCACATAAAAATAATAAATGAATAAAATGAAGATCCATCAACAACTAAAAAAAAAAAATTAAAATCTGTCCTGTCCCCCAGTGAATTGGTGGAGCCCCTGCAGTCCCGGCCTTTTCACCTTGTTCTTATTTAGCACATCCTTAAATATTTATGTGTAGGGCTGGGCTGTGGCTCAGTGGTGGAGCGCTTGCCTGGCATGAATGAAGCTCTGCAGTGGATCCTTAGCATCACATAAAAAATAAATAAATAAAATAAAGTCATCACGTCCATTTACAACTAAAACTATTTTTTAAATTCTGTGTATAATTCAAATAGTAAAGGTGATTTTTCTTAGCATGTTTTTAATCTTTAAAAATAGGTTCTTGCTGGATGTGATGGCATGCACCTGTACCGCCAGCTCCTCAGCAAGCTGAGGGAGAAGGATCACTAAGTCCGGGGGTTTGGGCTAGCCGGGGCAAGGAGGAGGAGAAGGAGAACAGGCCCATTTCTTCCAGCTGCTGGGTTCCCAGTCCTCCTCTTAGCAGGACATGACACGGGCGTGGTGCTGGGCCGGAGAGTCCGGCTTTGTGTCCAGCCCCCCTGGTTCTGCAGCAGTCCTCACATTTGTGGTGCTGGTCCAAAACAGACCCTCAGGTGGTACTCCATCCCTCCACATATAGAAACCCTGCAGGCACATGCTCCTTCCCATCCCAGGACCCGGTGCTGCAGCATTTGGGGTGCCGTCTCACCAGAGGACGGAATTGGGGTACCCGGGCTTGCCCACGGCCCTCCCTCATCACTCCCACCCACTCCGCAGCCTGCTCTCTGCCCAGCCCCAGCCACAGTGTGGCACCACGGGAGCGGCCCATGTACAGGCCTGGACCAGGCCTCCTGACCTCAGGCCTCCAATCCCCTTCCTCCTAGGAGCTTCCCTACCCAGGAGGGTCTGTCTCTCTGGTGCTTAATTATGTGGTCTTAGATTTTGCTGGGGTTCGAATGTCCCCACCAAAACTCATGTTGAAATTTCAGCCCATCATGGGGAATGAAGAAGGTGGTGTTTGCAGGTGGGACCTTTTAAATGAGGCCGTAATGGTAGGCCTTCGTCCCTGGGCCGTGGCTTCAGAGGAGCAGCAGAGACCTGAGCTGGCATGTCCTGTTGCTATGTGATGCCCTGAGTCGCCTTGGGGACAGGGAGTCCCCATAGCAAAAATGTTCTCTCCAGATGCAGAACCTCCCAGCCTTTGGATCCATGAGCAGACAGACGTCCCTGCTTCATAAGTGAGTCTGTGGTATTCAGTTACAGCAACACACTAACAGGTACTCTCTAAAGCAGCCATCACACCAGGAGTTATGCAATTACTCATACAGACCATCTTGTTTGAAGCTCTGCCAGGGAGGTGGTCTTGCCTCTCTTGCTCTGAGCCCCTGCACCTGGCTGGGCACACGGCACAGAATAAGAGCTTTCTAGACGTCTACCAAAGGAGAGAGAGTGAAAGATGGAGGTTGCCTAAGTGCTTACCTATTGGAACATGCCAGGGATGCCTTACAATCACCAAGATTTGTATTTCCAAGCATTTTTAAGACAAGAGAAATTGTTTCTTTGGCAGTGTTAGACTCATACGATCAAAAGTAATATATAGGTACAAGGAAAGCACTGAAAAGAGACACACCAGAAGTTATCCCAGAGGAGAACAGAGCTTCTGTGAAGTCAGTTCAGAATGGACATGCATTAGCTTCAAGCCTGCAAAAATAGGTTTTAAGTTAATTTTGAATATTTAAGGCTGAGTTTCTGGAAAAAGTATATGTGAGCAATAGGAGAAATGGAAGCAAAACCAGGTAGAGAACAGAGATTTCATCTAAATAATGATTTAAGTGTCCTGAAGAAGAGACCCCTGATTAGGAGAACAGAGGTGTGCAGCGCATTCCAACGGCCATTCCCACCTGCGCCCAGCGAGGGCGGCCGTGGCTGCAGGACACCAGCGGTGAAGCCACCTGTAACACAAACGCATGCATGCTGCTAGTGACTCAGAAATCTAAAATATACAAAACTCTATTTGTCAGTGGATCCACAAGTGTATTGTAAAGTACTAGAGATGGCCAGTCGGAGGCTGAGCTCCACGTCGGTCAGGTGGTGGCGAGGGCCTGTGAGCGAGGCGGGGGCCCAGCCTTGATCTTTTTCAAGCTGGGTGGTAGATGTGCCACGTTATGATTCTTAATATCTGTATTAATATCTTAATTAATTCTTAATATCTATGTATCTGTAATGCTTTATCATAACATTTCTAAATTTATAACCAATTCAGTAATAAAATCGAACAGGAAAGGAATCCCACAGCTGCCCTCGCACCGGTCCTTTGTGTGCAGGAGCGACACATCCTCCCTAGTTCCCATGTTCCAGGTCTCAAGCTTCATCCTTTGGCTTCTGACTAGTTTACTCCTTAACAGAGATTTTTAGTAAGACACTTGGAAGTAGCCCGAGAAGTGACAAGCTGCGGAGTGTCATCACTTAGCGTCTGCTGTGCCTGAGATGTCACCAGAACTGCCAGGCTTTGTGCAGCCCTGAGGCACCAGGGACCTGGGTTCACACAGGCAAATGTCTGACCCACAGATGGGCCTAGAAAGTGGGCATGTAGGAACAGCCTTCCCTGTCCTACTGGGTTACCAGAGATTCCATTTCTCAGGGCAGCAATTCTAGAAGAGACAGGCAGGAGCTGGTCCCCGTGGAGGGGAGGGCTGTCCCCGCAGAGTGGAACCACACTGCACGCAGGACCATTCCAAAGGGAATAGAGTCAAGGCCTCCCTCCACACCACGGCCCGGGACGGCGCCACCCCTGGGCGGTGGGCAGCCTGGGTTCCCATGCAGGACCCGCTCCAGGCTGCCGCTCAGGGTCCTCCATGTGGACTCCGCCTCATGGCCTTCTCAGCTCTGATGGGCCAGCTCCAGGGGCTTCTGTTGGTTTGCTGGGAGAAAGCACTTACTGCCCAAGCACAGGACCGGGCATCCACTTAGCAGTATGCTGGGGACAGCATGTGGAAGGCTGGCCTAGGGGACAGCAGGTGCTGCCGGCTCTCACCAGAAGGCCAGCCTCCCCATCCCACACGCCAAACCCTCTTTCCTGGTCTCCCAGGATGTGCTTGTAAGACGTCAAGGTCAGGCCAACACGAGGAGAGGCAGGCCACGCAGAAGAAGAGACACAACCCCAGTCATGCTGCCCGCAGGGAAAAGAAGACCCGCTGAAGGGCGCCGCAGCCCCAGAGCCCCGTGGACCCGCCGCTCGCGTGCATTGCAGGGCCTCAGAGCGCGTGGGCATGGTCGCACACCCATAGTCACACCCCCACCCACACCCTCAGGTGCTCCCACACACGGGCACAGACGTGCACCTCGCCAGGCGCCCACCCACGCACACCCAGGCACACACACTCTGGCACTCACACTTCACGTGCTCACGTGCACAGTTACTCATACATGTGTTTAGGCACATGTGTACACTCACACTCACAAGCCACACAGGTGCACATGCTTGCACTCCTGTGCACACACGCAGGCACCCACACTTCACATTCTCACACTTAGACATACACACACATTCACATTCATACACACACTGTTCGAGTTACACACCTTTGGCCACTCCCACACACCAAGACACTCATGGTCCACACACTCACACACGTTCTTGCATACACTACCACCCAGGAACAAATGGAAGGGTGGATCTTCACACTGCAGGGTTAAGAACTGATACTGTGTTTATAGAGGTGAAAACTTGGTGGTTGTTGTTTTGTTTTTCTGGTCCTGGGGATTGAATCAGGGTGCTTAACCACTGAGCCACATCCCCAGACCTTTTTAATTTTTATTTTGTGTCAGAATCTTACTAAGTTGCTGAGGCTGGCCTTGAACTTGCGATCCTCCTGCCTCAGCCTCCCTCCTTAGCCTTCCAGAGGTGAAGAGCATAGTCCAGGAGGTGGTCCAGGATCCCAGGGCCCTGTGACTGCTGCAGACGTTTTAGCAGTCCTGACGCTGATACCAGCGACTGTGGCGGCTCATCGTGCTGGTGAAAGAGGCCACAGAGGCTGGCCCCCGGGCCACAGCGGTGCTCCAGGCCTGAGCTCTGTCCCAATCTTGGTCTAAAAGGCCTGGTGGAAGCTGCTCACCTAGGACCTCGAGGACTTGGTGTGGAGTGAGGAAGCCAGACGCAGAAGTCTACTGCGCTGGGACAGTCCACACTGACGCACTCACACGGCCGAGGCGGGAGGGTGGTCACTGGGCGGGAGGGGCGAGGGGCGAGGAGGCGAGTTCTAGCCTTGGACCTCCACACACAGCTGCAGCCCGAGGCCGCAGCCCTGCATTTGGATGCATGAAATGCTCTGGAAGGGTAGAAGTTGTTGAGTGTCCTCATCACAAAGTAGATGATAAAACAACAGGAGGCAGGACACACGGGGTGACAGCAGGTTCACCGCAGGGATTGTGGCGATGGCTTCACTGGTGCTCACTTAGCTCCAGACTTGCCAAGCCGTGTACACTAAATACACACAGCGTCCATCAGACCCCAGCAAGAGGCTTTGAGATGAGTAAGTGGTGACGACTTTTACTTGGATTTTAAATTGCTGTTGAGAGCAGGTTCTGATGCTCTGGTCCTGGGGATCTTCCTGTAACACTGGGCGCAGAGTGTGACCCACCAGGGGAGGGCAGGACTTCAGAAGCAGGTTCTGAGCTCACAGTGTCTCACCTAATCCTCCTGGCAATGCGGTGGGCGACCTGCAGCCCAGAAGCCTTGGCGACAGGAAGACAGTCTAACTCCAGCTCCTCGGTGCTTCTTCCTGGTGGGAGGGAGATCGCTGCTGCCTCTTTATGGGGGCATCCCTGGAACCTGGAACCCTGGGCAGGGGCCCCCCCCGCGAGGTGGGGAAGGGATGACTGAGGGACATTGGGCAGGTAGATACAGAAGCAAGCTGCGGGTTGCACTTTAGCCAGCGGGACCTGGGGGTTTCTAGAAGCTTCTTTGGGCCTTTCTCCTCCCTGTGAGCTGAGCCAGGAAGGCACGGTAGCCCTGGTAGCTCTGGCTTCCTGTGCATTGCCCTGCAGGACATCCAGCCCTTCTGAGAGGAAGAGGAACTCTGAGACGCATGTCTACTGCTGTACGATCACCACCACAAAGTGATCCACACCTGGAGCTGGGCACCATCTGCGAGGACAGATGAAGTGTCCATGTTGATAAACCAGGCTCTGCTGATGTGGTTTCAAAGGTCACCAGCAGCACACACATATCTCGTAGTTTGGTGTAAAGCAAGAACCAATATTACTTTAAGAATTAGGATTAAATTGCAAATATACAGAACACAAATTATGTATGTAAAACACATTAAATTTAAACCCACAAGCTGATATGGCATGAATTCTGATGGTTTTGGTGTTATTATTCTTCAAAAAGCTCATTTGCTGGTGGCAAACACTAATTACTGTGGGAGAGAACTTGGTCTTGCTTTAGTCAAGAACCAACTCAAATTAAAGTGGAATTTTAAAGAGCTCAAGGAGAATAAATCAGAGTCTGTTTGTCTTATTTCATGACAGTCACCATGGAAACAAGTCATGACTGGCTCCCTCCCTACCTGCAGCAGGGAGGAAGAGAACAGCAGGCCCTCCCTGGCGTCCCTTCTCCTCTGTCAGGGTCGCCTGGGTGGAAGGTCGCCAAAGGCTTCCAGCCTGGAAGGCTCGGCTCCTGCTTTCTGGGGCTCCTCGCCTTGCTGGAGGTGTGCTGGCAGGTGCTGCGTGCAGCGGTGGGTGGCCACCCTCAGGCAGGCCACCCTCAGGAAGGCTCCCCTTCCTTCCAGGCCCACCTCAGCCACTGACCCCAGTACTCCCCAAGGTCCTTTCTGTGTTAAGCTGCAGGATCAGGAAAGGGCCGCCTTCCTTGTCCTCAGCACACACCCCAATCCATGCTTGCTTGGCTGAATCCAGAGGCGTCTAGACACGGAGGTTGTACCTCCCCAGCCACAGGAGCATCCTGCAAGGCTCTCTGTGCCCCTCATGCCCTGGCACACAGGCCCACTCACCTGCGTCTCCACCTGCCCTCCCCGGCAGGGCCTGCGTTGGGGCACACGCAGGAAGGAAGCCACCGCGTGGAGCTTTATTTCCTGCGGTCATTTCCCTGGCCTGCACTGCCCCTCCTCTCACTTGCTCGTCATGTGAGACAGAAAATTATAGACGTGTCAGGAGAAAAAAGAAAAAAATCCCAAATAGTGTCCTATACAGCTGCAGCGCTCACAAGTAGAGCAATAAAGGGGAGATAAATCAGCAACTTCATATAATGTGTTACAAATAATGGGAATGAAGTGGCCGTAGAGATCACTTTTTCTTACCTGAAAACACTACTTTTAAAAATAAAAAGAGACCTGACCCAGTACAGTGGTGCCCCAAGTGTGTCCCGGGCAGCTCGGGAGAGGTTTCTGTGGTCCCTGTACAAATGTTACTTTCTTTGTGCTTTTACACAGCTGTGATTTTCCAAACAGCCTGGTAAACACACTACAAAAGCGATTTTTTGGAAACTGGGAAAAATATCCACCATCACACAGGCACTGCCAGCAGGTAGAATGCTCCGCCTCTTCCTGTGCTTGACCTGGGTGCCCAACTGGGCACTCCTCCCACAGAAAGAGGCTGTCCTCTTCCTGCCATTTGGGTCTGGGGTGGCCTTCTCTCTGCTGTGGACCACATTAAAGTGACAGGTGCAGCCTGTGCACCTTTGTGGGGAGGCTGCTCTGCTTGCTCTGTCTTGGTGTCCTCAGGGAGGAGAGGGGTGGAGACATCCCAGCTGGCCACACAGAGGTGAGTGGCCCTCGCTCAGACCACAGCTCCTCTAGCAGGGCCCAGCCTGAACTGCTGCTGTGGAATCCTGAGCCTGGACATGGCAGTTATTCCAAGGTACTGGGTGTCGGGATGGTGGCTGTCAGCACTAGCTCACTTTCTGTCTCCTGGTACTGACTCCCCAGCAGGAGGCTGACTGTTCTGTGACATGTCCCCTTGAGGATCAGGAGCCCTGGTCCCAGCTCTGACTCTGAAATGTTTAGCTGTGTGACCTTGAGAAAGTCCTCCTCCCTCTCTGAGCATCCGTGGCTTTGTCTGCATGCTGCACATGAGGGGTTTGCGTGTCCATTGAGTGTCCCTGAGAACCGGCAGAGCAGCCTGGATGCCCACGCTGGGCGCACGCCTCTACAGGTGTCTGTGCAAATCCACAGGCAGCACAAACACGCCGTTTATGCAGCACCCAACGCCTGCTCGTGCTATGGAAGGCACATGTGGACAGGCACATACAGGCAGCGACCCTGGTGTGGCAAACACCAGGAAGTGGCCCAGGTACCCTCAGGGAAACGGTTGTACTGAGAGAGGTGTACTCATACTATAAAATATTGCATGGTTGTTAAAAGAATTCTCTGGAAGTTCTTTTATGATGTATTTTTTAAATGTGAGAATCAGGTTGCAGGACATAATACTGTTTTGCAAAGAAAGCAAAGCAACAAGCAACCCTTAATATATGTCCAGAGCTTTCTGGGAGTGGTCGAGGAGAAGGGCGTGGAAGAACTTCAGGGTTCAGGTATGGGATTCAGGTAACGTCACCACGGCACAGCCGTGCAGTAAAATAGTCTGCAGCTGTCGGAGATGATGACAGATATTTAAATTGTCACATACGATGCGTCACACTGACGACATTGAGGACCGTGGGAGGGTATTCAAGGACAAGCAGACACACGATCCCTCGCACTTAGAAACTCCTCAGGGCAGACATGCATCCATGGCAGTTAGGATTGGTTGTGAGCTTATGAGTGGCTTTCCCTTATGTTTATGTATCTGAATTTTCTAATTGTGTCAAATTAATTTGTAGAAAAGGGGAGCTGGATGGAGAGGCTCAGGGAGGTCTAGCGATTCTCCAGGAACGTGAGGCAGGAAGGACTGAAGGGTTGGGTCCTTCCCGAGCTCCGTGGCATCTGAACGATGAAGAGGTGGGAGCGACTGGAAGTGGAGATGACCACAGGGGAAGGCATCCTGAGACACGCAGCCATCTGTGTCCTGTGTCCCCGTGGGGTGACGAGGGCGAATGAAAGAGTAAATATTTACAGTGCTTGAGCGTCCTGCGGGAAGGGCTGCGGCGGGAGACGGTGTGCACATGTGCTAGCTTGGCTCCTGCGTCTCTCTTCAGAGGCTGCAGCCTCTCTGACTGTCCCCGGAAGATCGGCTGCTGACTCACCCCGAGTGTGTGTGGGCTGCTTTCTTCAACACAAAAAACCTTGTTTGGAGAAAACGTTACATTCTTTTTTTTTTTAACTTTAAATTTTATTAATCAAAACAAGAAATTATTTTTTACTTCTCTGGAAGTATTTGCACTTGGATAGATGTTTTTCATTAAAATAGCCTTGAACACACTGTTTCTCAGTCACATTTTACAAACCCCAACACAACAAGATTGAAGATTAAGGGCTTGGCCTGGAGCAAGAGGGAAACCCACACAGGGACCGAGAGCAGCGTCCACTGTGAGACCCTCTGCGCCGAACTCTGCACGGAACGAGCCACACACTCCAGAACTGGAGCTGCCACAGGAGCCCATGCTGGGCCCGGGCCTGGGCCTGGGCCTGGGCCTGGGCCGTGGTAGCTTAGTGTGTCAGCACAGAAGCTGCAACGGGAAGGAAGGTCTCCAGAACTTCCCACGGGAGGTGAAACACCACCCCACCGCACAGGGCCCACCACGCCTGTTCTTCAGGTTGTGGGTCTTCCTGAGTGAAAACCTCCAAGGTCTGCAGACTCACTCGGTGCAGCATTAGGTCAGTATTTCTTCTAACCTTGGGAGAAGGAGAAATCACTATTTTTTCAGCGCAGACTCATCCCAACTCTTAGCACGTTGGAAAACATCCCGACTACCCAGGGGGCCATCGGCAGATGCACACCTGTGGGTGGGTTTGACGCCTTGCTTCCGTCTCCTTTCCTGACGAGCGCCCCATACCCTGCACAACCCTAGCTGGAGTCTAATTTCCCTGCGACCAAGGCAGATGCATAGTGACTTGCAAGCTTGCCTCTGGGTGGCAGCAAGCCTGCCTGGTCCCCTGTGGACGCTGACCTCTGGCTCTGCTGTGCGAGGCACGTGGCTCCTGGAGGGGAGACGTGGCTTGTTGCTCACACCACAGACACGAATCCTGTCACGGGAGGAGGCCTCCCAAACTACCCTTCAAAACCGTACCCAAATCAGTCCTGGCACTGTCCTGAGGGTTGGCTTGCAGCCAGTACTAATTTTTCCCAGAAATCACATTGCAGAACAACAGGAACCCCCCCATCCCAGGGCGGAGAAGCAGCTCTGCCGGCGTCAGTGGCCACAGTTCCCCCTCGACTGTCTCCTTTCTCTGGTGAGGCCTCTGGGGGCTGGACTCCTCGGGGTGGACATTCCCTAGAAGGGCGCCCTCCCTGGCAAGAGGGAGTCTGAGGATGGCAGGCCACGAAGCCTGCCCCACGGCGGCTCCCACGGGGGCCTGTGTAAAGCGGTGGATGAAGAAGGCCGCCATGAGATGTGCCCTGCGCTGCGCCAGGAGCTGACCTCAGCAGAAGCTGTTTAGGAAGCCACTCTGAGCACAAAGGACGTGGCTCCCGGGTGGCACTGAGCTGCTCCCAGGCGGGCCATCTTATGTGCTGGGTACACAGTCCAAGGTCAGGTTGGCAGGAAATGCTCAAGGTCGTTCTCTGAGGGCCAACTGCTGAGGGGTCTTGCTGACCACGAGTTGGAGCTTGAAGGGGAGAATGCGGTCCCCTGGGGCTTGGGAGGGGCTGGAGAGACCTGGTGCTCTCCCTGTGTCACTGCTTCTCTGAGGTTCCCGGGCCCTGCTTCAGGAAGTGCTCCCGGGGACTCTCCAGGCGCTGGTGATAGGTGTTCCTAGCACAGAAACAAGACCCCATCACTCCTGGAGGCTGGGTGGGGCGGCAGACCTCAAACCCTGCGAGTGACCCCCACACTGACCCATGTCTTGCTGGGGCTTATGATGGGTACACAAGGGGGAAGGTGACACTCTGAAGAGCTGGGAAGGTGGGGAGGGACCCAGGAGTGCTGTGTCAGGGACAGGCCATCTTGGAAGCCCGTGATGGGCACACGTGGGTGCTCTCTGCCCGTCCCTCTTGTTAGAGGGACACTGGGATCACTCCGCAGTTGTCAGCCAACAAGGGATGTTTGAGGTGGAGTCTCACTGAGGGTCAGCGCACTGGTCCCGCTAACTCCAGGCGGGTAGTCCATGCCTCAAGACGGAAATGAGAGAAGAGCTCTTGGTTTGCGTTTTCTGTGGGTCACCATGCCCCGCAGTGACAAGCTGCTCCCAAGGAGCACTCTTGACGTTCAGAACACAGCCTCACGGGCTGTTTTCCTTGCTCTGCCTGGGAGTCCATGCAGGAGAGGACACACCCTTGGCAGGCCAGCTGAGCTGGAAGGAGGCCCTGCAGGTGGCAGCGGGGCTCCTTGCGTGCTAAGGAGAGTCCCCAGCACCCTCCCTCCCACCTTCGATTTATTTGTCATTTCTCCAGCAGAACTTCTAATTAGCCGCATCTTCCAGGGGGAGCAGCAGGTGGCTCTCAGCGAGGACTGCAGCCAGGCTGGTCTGGGTGGTGGCTGGCAGTTCCCCGTGCTACCGTAGAAACTCCTGGTCAGCCAGTGTTTGAAAAGCCTTGAGACTGATTTTAATACACTCTTTCAAGACATTCCATTTTAAAAGTGGAATTTTCTGTGTACTACAAATGGGCACTTTTGCCTAATTGGAGGGTAAACGGGTGACCTCTAACAGGAACACAGATGCTTGGCCCTCAGACGCGGCTTCTAACTAAGTGGGTCCACTTGTGCGTTGGCCCACGGCCTTTTCCCATCCAGCAGGTGCTGTGTTTACTCCACATTCACCAGAGAGGGTGTCAGCCGCTGTTCGATGCCCTCTGTGACAATAACTGTATTGAGGAAATAATCGAGGGATTCCCAGACAGCACACTTCTTGCACTGGAGCTGTGCGAGGTCCGTCCTCAGGAGGTGTCCAGGGAATGCAGTTCATCCCGTTAGCACAGACGCAGCAGGTTCTCTTCCTCAGCTGAGCCTTCCTGCCATGAGCCAAGGTGCAGATGACGGGCACCTCAAGTCTCCGGGTGACCTGTCCAGTAGGAGTGGGGGGACCCAGAGCGTGGCTGAGGAGTGGTCTCTGGGGACCGGGGCTACCTCAGGAGGGTGGCGGGAGGCATGGTCAACCTGCCCAGGTGGAACTGGTCTCTGAGAAGGCAGGGTTGGTGAGGTGAGGGTAAGCAGTCCTGGTCACAGTGCGCAACACACACACCCCCCAGAGAGGTGCTCTTGGGCCGCACGCTCCCTCCTCCCCCTCAGCGCCACCTGGCTCCACCACAGGGCTGGAGGAGGAACAGGAGGGACGCAGAGAGAGGGCTGGGACCACAGGACTCCCCGCGTCTGCGACGGCAGCCCCTCCCACTCACCCCCACCCCATGCCTCTCACTCTCCTGGCCTTTGGGCATTTTCATCCTCCAAGAAACTGACCCCTGCCTGTGGCGTCCTCGAGGCTTGGGGCAGAACACGTTGGATCCAAACAAAATTTGGGCTTTCCCAATGGCCAGCCGGTTACTCCCTCCCTCCTTGACCCTGACATGGCCGTGGGGGGTGTGGTGATCTTGGAGGCTGGGTCAGGACAGAAGGGCTGTGCCTGGCATTTCCAGCCGGCATCTACACCCCTGGTAAAGCCAGCTCTGCATAACCTGGTAAGAAGGAGTCTCAGTTCCAGGTGGAAGGAGCGGAGGGGCTGGGCAGGCGGACGTGGCTGCATCCTGAGTCCTGTGCGGACCTCTGACATTCCTCAGCAGTATTAGTGACAACCTAAGAGCTCCCCAGGGCACTGTGGACCTTTGCAATGCCCCTGAGACAAGGACCTCAGTAGGTCGCCCTTCCTGCTGCCCAATACCTTGGCTCTCCCAGTGCTGAACACACCACCACTCTGACCTGCGGAACCGGGTGAAGATCAGGGTCCGGTGGCTGGGTGAGCCATGCTTCCCTCCACGTGCTCTTCCACTGCGTCCCCTGTCCGCCCGAGCCAGGGCAATGGCCAGCCTCACCTCTTCCTGGGGACCCTCCCCGGCTCCCTAGTGGAGCCTGTGTCTGGCACCTCCCTTCCACAGACAAGTCTGGGCCCCACGGCCCTGGGCCTGGGTCACCCGGATGCTGGCAGGCTGCACTGTGGGTGGTCCTGCACTGCTGGCCTGGGCACCTGCCGGACCATGCGGGCAGTGCCTCCAGAGATTCGCCCTTGCCTTCTCAGGCAATGCCTCCAAGCACTGCTCTCAATGACCCACAAACGGAGCCTTTGTAGACAGCCCTGGGGCGCTGCACAGTGACGGCTGGCCAAGCACCCTGCTGGATGGAGCTAATTAAAAATGGCTCGTTCCAGGGGCTGGGGCTGTGGCTCAGTGGTAGAGCGCTTGCCTCGCATGCGTGAGTCACTGGGTTCGATCCTCAGCACCACATACAAATAAATAAATAAATAAATAAAATAAAGATATTGCATTCATCTACAACTAAAAAAGTATTAAAAAAAATGGCTCGTTCCACACAGTGGTCACCCAGCCCCAAGTACTGCAGATGAACACTCACGTCCATCTCAGCTTTCCACAGAAGGGCCTGAGTGTGGGTACTCTGGGGAGTCGTCATCTGCCTCCCTGAGACTCACACAGGGTCCGCGGGCCCTGCCCTTGCCTTTCCGGGGCTTCGTAAACACCTGGCCTTGACATTCTGCCTCCTGTAGCCCTGCGGGGTCTGCAACAGCAGTAAACTTCACCTCAAGGGAAAGCGACTTCACCTGTACGGGGTCCTCGAATGGGTGTGTGGCCCCCTGCCCAAGAGCTCCCGGGATGTTGGGAAGAAGAGTGGGGGTTCAGGAGAGTGCGTGCCACTCCCCAGTGTTGAGCTCTGGGCTTTGAGGCCTGAAGGAAACACCCCATTCCAAAGGACTTGACCTGAAACAAGTTTGTAAAAGTCTCTTTTCCTAGCCTCTGCGTTTCTGCTGTTTAGAACAAGGAAACCATACTTGCCACACCCAAGGCACAGGCTTGGAGGCAACTTTGACTCCATCTGTACCTGGTGAAATTTGCGCCCGTAACACAATAAGGTACTCTGACAATGATCTGTTGACGTCAGTCCCTTTGACTCCTGTCTGTTGGCAGAGGAAGGACAGAGGCTGTGCTGTTGCTCTGCTAGCAGGGCTCAGCCTCAGATCTGGGTCAGACTGACCTGCGACTGATAGGCGGCCCTGTAATTACCTGCACATTTGAGAGGAAGAAACAAAACAACTGGTTGCCAGGGCTGGCTGGACTCCTGGATCCTGCAGTTCCACAAGCTCTCGGGAGAGGGCATCTGCTTTTTGGAAAACAGTCTCCAAGCCTCCCTGCCTCCCACTCCCTAGGTACAGAGCCAGGCGGGCAAGCTGGGGCCAGTCCTTCTCAAGTGGGAAGTCTGCAGTGCTCTGACCAGCCCTGTCCTGAACACAGAATGCCAAGGGGGTGGTCCCGACACCATGCTAGTGAGCAGGGACGACATCCCTCTGCTGAGGCGGGGTCAGGATGGGTCCGGAGCAGGGCTCCTGACTGCAGGGCGGCAGCATGAAGCCTGGCCAGAGGCAGGGCTTAGGAGTTTAGAAACCTCCTGTCACACTTGGAGAATCATCACATTCTCTGGGAGGACAAATCCTTTGGAGAATCACTTGAACTCTAGAAGCCACATTCAACCCTTGTTTGATTTCTCTAAAGCAAAACAAAACCAGCAACCTGAAGGAACAGCTCCAAGACCACAGGCAAGACAGCAAATGACCAGTGCCTGAGATGCGGGTGAGCTCGCAGCCAGGGAGGGCCCAGCAAGGGCCAGGCACGCCTGCCACGATCACACTGTGCTGGGGACACTTGGGACGAAGAACACATGGGAGGTGGTCTCCACTTCACAGGTGAGGAAGCTAAGTCCCCAGCAAGCCACCCGTGAGCTGGCTGGTGACCCTGTTTTGCTCTTTGATGGGGATCTTCCTGTGGTGCTGCCAGCACCTCCCATGGTCTGTGCAGGAACTTACCAGAGAGCAGGGTATTAACGTGTCCTTCTAGGGAGGGAAGGCAAGTGCTCTCAGGCAGGGCAGGAATCTCCTCTCTGCTAATTCACCTCCTCAACGTAGACCTTTTGGAACATTAGCAAAATCTTTTGAAGTTGGACATCTCACTCTCTCCAGTTTTATTTCAAATAGAGACCACCGATGTTGAATTCCAAAGATGACGGTCGGAGGGTGTTTTAGTCAGCGTTTTTGCTGCTATGACTAAATGACCCAACCAACACAACTGTAGAGGAGGAAAAATTTATTTGGGGGCTCATGATTTCAGCACTCTCAATCCAGAGACAGCCAGCTCCATTCCTCAGGGCACCAGATGAGACAGGAACAACATGGCAGAACAGGGTGGCTGCAGGAAGCAGCTCACATGGTGATCAGGAAGCAGAGAAAGGGCTTCAGTAAGCAGATCTAAATATACACCCAAAGCCATGCCCCAATTCTCACCTCCTCCAGCCACACCGACCACTTCAGTTACCACTCAGTTAACCCCTATCAGGGGATTAATTCACTGATTGAGATGACTCTTACAACTCAATCATTTCTCTTCTGAACCTTCTTGCCTTGACTCGTGAGCTTTTGGGGGATACCTCACATCCAAACCATAACAGAGTATAGGTTCTTAGAGCCTTAGACCAGGTGCAATGCTGGAAGGTGGCAGGTGGACACCATCCCTTTAACCAATCCCTCCTCAGAGTCCAGCAGGCACCACAAATGCTCAGGGCCTCTGGAGAGGTGCTGTGGGGAATGTGGAGATGCAGCGCAGGGTTCCTAGCCAGAGGAGACGGTGCCCACACTCCCGTCTCCCCTCCCCAGGGCCTCAGCGCCTCCCCAAGACAGGCACGGTCCTGCTCTGGGCGCAGACTCTCCGAGCAGCCTGTGCAGCTGCCTCTCGGCTCTTCCCCTTCCCTGCTTCTTAGAGCCAGGATGGCCTGGGGGAGAAACGGCCCAGTAGGCCAGAGGAGGGTCCAGAGTTGCCCCCGCAGAGACCATCGCAGGAGCTCCTCTGCTCCTCCAGGTCCCTAACCCAGGACACCAGCGAGGAGGTGCGGTGGCCCGCGGGCAGCACTCTGAGCACGTCTAGCTTCTGGCGAACACTGGCCAGTTGTATTTCTGGTCAGAACCGGTGCTGAGATGCAGCAGCCCCAGTGTTGGGCCTGCTGGGGACGGAGCTGTCGGGGTGCAGCCTGGACAGTGGGAGCAGCTCCGGTACCCACACACAGCCAAGGCCGGACAACCATGGGAGGGAAAACCTGCTCGATGCCCACACGCTCGCCTTTACTTACCGCTTTGATGGATTGTGTCTGAAGCCACAGTGATGGTCAGCTGCTTCCTGGGAAGTAGATGGAAACAGAAAGAGCGAGAAAACAATTACGCACAACCTCATCACCCAGATCTACTCACCAGTAACATTTTGTCACATTTTGTTTGCATTTTCATTGTTGTTTTTTAAAGTATAATTGAAATTGTACAGTATATATAATTTTGGCAACTAAAAAATTTAACATAGCATAAAAATTCACTCATGCATTAAATTTTGCCAACACAAAAATGCAAACACAATTTTAATGGCTGCATAAAAGTGAAATATATGGCTGGACCATGATTTAAATTTTTCCCTCTTAAATATGATCTTAATAATATTAATATTGACTGCTTCTTACTGAGCTCGGGCTATTTCTAGACGCTGTGTTAGGCATCACACAGGGATAATCTGGGTTTAATTCTCTAACCAATCCCATTTTAACAGTATCAGTGATAAGGGAACCAGGGCTCAGTAAGGCCAATTTCCTGACCATGGTGCCAGGCCGGGGCCACTTCCTCGTCTGCCTGCTCCTTGCCAGGGATGGAGAGTTGCCAGCTCCTCCATCTGCTCTCTTCAGGTGTGCCTGGCCCCAGGTGCGTGCTGCGAGCTCAGAGTCGGGGAGGAGAGAGACCTGGGTCTCCCAGCAGTGTCTTGCCATCAGGAGGATGCTCAGTAGAACTGGCCTCCTGTTTCATTTGGGAGTCACTGGGCTTTTCACAGCAGGTCTCCTCCCTGGGCATCGGGACACTAGGGCTTCTGACTGTGGCAAAGCACAGAGAGAACTGCCCCAGCGCCTCGGAGCTGCTTCCTCCTCGCATTCCCTGGTGCAGGGCCGTCACCCCTCCCAGCCACTAGCCAGGGCTGGGCCTGTGATGATGGCCCAGGAAGAGGTAGAGACAGCTCTTCACTGGAGTGACTTCCAAAGCCACTTCCTTTCTCAGGGACAGAATCCAGAATTGAGGAGCAATTGTTCAAAGGCCTCTGAGCCGTCAAATTAAACCTTACGATGTTCGTGCATGAAGTCTCATGCAGAAATGGACACCGAGGAGGAGGAATGGCGGGCTGCTCCCTGAGGCCAGCAGGGAGACGGTGGTGGAGATGCTCCCCAGTCCCTGAATAAAGCGCCCGAGCGCCACAGTGAGAAGACAGCACAAGCCATCCATGCTGCTGAGCAACCAGCATCGCGCCTGCCCTGGGGGTGCAAGAGGAAAACCAGTCCACAGCTTGGAACTTCTGGCCACATGGAATGAATCTCCCTTCTCTCTGGAACCTTCATGACAGTTAGGCTGTTTTGCCTGTGGAGGGTTTCATGGAGCTGCGCCTTTTCCTGCAAGGCGAGCTGAGCGCAGTGAGCACGGAGAACGGAGAACAGGCTCAAGCCCTGCGCCTGGGGCCCACCACGTGTGGGGGCTGCTCCCTGCAAGGCTGCCTCCTGGCTTGCGACTCCAGGGCCACTAGGACAATCACACAAAAGCGTGGCTGAGAACAAGAACTTATTCTTTCACAGCTCTGGATGCCAGAAGTCCAGGCTTAAGCAGGGCTAGCTCCCCACAAAGGCTCTGGGGCGGACCCTTCCCTGCCCCTCCAGCTTCTGAAAGTGGCCCATGGGCACTGCTCCCACCCTGCCTGCACAAGCCTCCTCTGCTGCAGACGCCGCTCTTCTCATCACCAGTCGTTGGGCTGGTGAGGCCGCATCTCAGCTTGATACATCTGCAAAGACTCTTTCCCAGTGAGACCCCGTTCCGAGGCTCAGGTGACGCTCATCCTTTACTGACTTCCTTCTTCCCTCCTGCCCGTGGCTTCCCTTGGCCAAGCCACCCACTGCAAGTTTCTCCTGGCTTCTGAGATTTTTTGTGGTTCAGCCAAACAGAGCACAGGCTCTGTGGGAAGAAATGTTTGCTGTCCTTGGATGGGGACGAAGGAGCTGGAGCAGGAAGCATCAGGTGCTGGGAAGTCAGCATGAGGATGAGCAGGGAGAGCGAGCAGGGAGCAGGGGCAGGGAGGACAGGCAGGCAGGCGGGGGCCTCCCAGAAAAGCTGCCTTCTGATGTGCAGGCTCACAGGGCCGGTGCACTTCCTGGAGCGGCAAACCCAGCCTGCGTCTAGCAGGCTCAATTTGGGTTACCCTGGCAACCCAAAGAGCTGTAGGGCATGACTCCAAAGGCTCCTGGAGAGGTTGCCCCATTGTCTCCCAAATAGGGAAAAAGGAACTTCCCTGCTTTGGGAAAAAGGGATTTCAAAGGGACTGGGTTGTATGGTCAAACCATCTGTCATCTGCCCTCCACCTAAATGGCACAGGCCCTGCCCTGAAGCACAGCACCCGGGACAGTTGGCCATTTCTACCTCCATACAAGGGACTGGAAGCAGAATTGGTAACAGATGAATGCCCCTGGACATGGATGCATGACCCGCAGGTCCTGTCCCTGGGAGTGTTGGAATAGATTTCAGAACCAGAATCCAAACCCTTGGCGTGGACAGGAAGGCCGCTTTGGGCCATCTTAGAGAAGCTGTCAGTGGTGCCTGTGCTGCGATGTGTGGAGATAACATGGCACCAGCTCTGGTGATCCCAGCAGCAAACACTCATAGACCATCAGAGGCCACGGGTCTCCAAAAGGTAAACGTCCATTCATCATTTTCATGAAAAAAATTGAAAAATTTTGTCATCTGAAAATTTTATTCTTAGAATATTCTTGACAACATCGGATAAAATAAAAGCTGTTTCATGGCACCTCTATAGATGTATAGATGTATGCATTGATCAGAGGCCAAGAAGAGACCCATGTGTGCTGTATCAAATAGAGAATGTATTTAACTGAGCTCTTTAGTGAATATTTAATGTCCATTTCTCCCAATTTTAGAAAGAAACAAGAATGATATAAAGAATTAAGCACTGCTGGCCGATGACACACAAGTCCGCAGGAACGGCTGGATGGTGTTTCCTCCTGAATACATACAGTCTTTCACTTGCAGGGATGTGCCCGAGAGAAACGAAGCTGGTCACCATGGAGAGTGGGCAACACGCAGCAAGGTCCACAAGCCTGGAGCTGAGGAGTGGAGAGGTGGGCGGGCCGTGTAGCACTCCTCCAGAGGAGCTACAACCCCTGGACTGGGGAAACCTGTGTCCCGGAAGAGCCACCCAGGAAAGACCACGGTGCATGGTTCCCTTCACCCGAAGCCACAGGACAGGCAAATCCAACCCACGGTCTTCACGGTCTGCATTCATTTTTGCAGCTGTACCAGCTGGAGGCTGGGAAGTCCAAAATCAAGGTGCGGCACATGTGAGGGCTTCTCCCTGTGCTCTTGACTGGCAGGAAAGGCAGGAGACAAAGGAGGGCAGCTTTCTCTGGGCTAGGGTGGAGCCTGACCCGGGAGGCCCCAGCTCTGACTTCCCCCAGTGGCAACGGCCTGGGTTTGAGTCTCACAGGGACAGGCACTCAAACCATTAGCAAGACAGAGAACAGGTCCCTGGGGCTGCTGGGCAGGGGAGGGGGCCTCCTGGCTACTGGTGCAGCACAGGGTTTCGTTGAAGGCTCAGGGTGGTTCAGAGCACTCCAACTGTGATGGCCAAGCTTCTCCTGGGTGGGCTCGCAGGCTGCAGGAGATCTGGCTAACTACCTCGCAGAGCTCAGAGCACCTCAGCTTTTCCCTTCAAGAATTTTCCCCCATGTTTTTCTGATAACAATCAGAAAATTGGGTCTGGACCTGTGAGAATTTAGGTCCTTTTTTCTTTTTTACAAATTAAGACGCAATGTTTGCTACCATTCAGATGAAAAAGCATTTCAAGTTTCAGTAACAGTCTTGCTTCAAGTCTTCCCTCTCAGGACACCTTGAATGACAGCGTCCTTAGGGTCCTCCTCGCTCTCCTCCTGACTTCTGTCCCGACCACAATCACAGAAATGATGCTACTGCCCTGGCAACATGCTCTTAAATTTTCCTGAACAAGGAGATGCTGAGAGCGGCTCTGTGGAACATGCTGTTGGCACTGGGACTGGAGGTTGGGGGGTTAATGGTGACTACAGATGTCTGTTGAGCAGTAAGGTCTGTGCCTTCAAAACACACCAGTCAAAGGTTCGCTTTGACTTTGGGCAATTTGGACACTAATCATAAAAATGAGGGAGGAAAATGTCTACGTTATGTTCCAAGTCACTTCACCATATCAGGACAATGGCATCTTTAAACTATGTATGGGAAAACCCCACATTTAGCTGTGTCCAGTGCAGAGATGAGCTGCCCAAGGGACAAAGTAGAGGGTTCCCAGTTCCACCCACAAATATCCAGGACATGGGACTTGAAGGCTTATTTCAAAGCTACTCCCTTTAATCTACCCAAGCCCCTTGGATCCTCACCAGCACACCCAGCAGAAAATGAGCCCCCTCCCCAGGGCTGCTCGGAGACCCAGTGAGCTCACGACGCATGCTGAGAGAGGCCTTGGCCCTTCTGCTGCCACTGTGGCCTGCTCGGCCAGCAGCTGCCCCAGGCTCCCAGCCCAGTGCATGGCCGGCTGCAGTTCCTGTCTACCTGCCAGGAAGTCACTGGTTGGGAGAGGAGGTGCCTCGGTTTCCCACGTGGGTCTGTTTCCCCTGGAGCCTGGAAGGCCCACTGGGCCAGCACTAGGAGGCGGGGCGAGGAGAGGGACTCCCCAGGGCAAGCGGGCAGTTGTCGATGTAGGCGGCGACCCTGGTGGCCCACATGAGGACTCCTGCAATCCCCTCGGACATCCCCGTGGGGAGGGGCCGGCCCTGGAGGGCACCCTGCGAGCAGCACCAGGCTGCCTGGAGGTGAATGGAGGCTCCTCGGTGGGCCCTCCAGGAGTTGGGTGCGAGCTCTTCATCGCTGTGCCAAATCCCGGAGAAAAATCAGTTTAAAGCAGGAAAGGTTTATTCTGCTGACGGTTTCAGAGGTTTTGGTCCAAGGTCAGCTGGCTCTGGTGCTTCAGGTCTGAGCATCAGGGTGGGCGTGTGGTAGAGAAGCTGCTCAGCATGGCTGTGGGGAAGGCGGGAGGACAGGGGCTGGGGACAGACACCCTCAGGGCCACGTGACATAACCTCCTTTGAGGCCCCGCCTCCTTGTTGGCACCCTCTCCCCAGAGGGCGGAAGCCAAGGCAGCGGAGTCAGGAGCAGGCGTCAAGCCTTAAGGGGACATTCTGGGTCTCGACTATAGCTGGGGCCAGGTACATCGTGAAGGGGGATGAGAAAGCGCCACTTGTCACAGTCCCAGGACAGCGCCCCCCCCCCAAAACAGTTACCAGCTTATCACCCGCTTGCTTCAGCTTACGGTGGTGGGGAGCGTCTCCACGGCTCTGTGGGACTATGGATGCTTCTCAAATGACTCCCTAAAGATCTACGGTCACACCTCCTCATAAATAACGTTTCAACCAACTACCGGTCTCCACTCCGAAGGCACAGCCATGTTCGGGGCAACGTCCCCCACGGGAAACAGCGTGCCCAGTGCCGATGTGGGGGAGGAGCTGGGGCGCGGCTGCGGTTCTCGGATAAGCGTGCTGCCTGTGTGTCTCTAGGTAACAGAGGAGCCAGACTTCAAGTTAAACCGAGTCCAAGACAACAACCTGCTCACCCTGGAGAATGAGCACGTGAGGCTGAGCGCATGGCTGTCGCCTGGGCTGCGCCGCCCTGAGCAGGCGAAGGCTGCACCCTGCAGAGCAGGGAACCGTGCCTTCTTTTCAGTCAAATGTTTTTCAGAAGCAGAGATTCCATGGTGATTCTGCCCAGCCTGTGCCAGAGCATTATTTTGTCTCAAAGCCAGGTTCAATCTTTGACAGGAATCCTGCCCCCATGCAGACCACCTGTGGATGTCCAGCCTCAGCCCTCTGCTGCGCACTAGGGGAACGATAAACAAGGACAGACTATGAGGATGGTGGAAAAAAGAGCTGCAATGAATTCCACAAGCCTGAGGCAAAGCCCACGATTTACCTTAGCAAAACTTGAAGCTTAGCATTGAGCTGCCTGGCAACCATGGCAAAAAAGGAAATATGGCGGCTGTCCTTGACAGTCACACTGCAGTCCTAAATCACTTTCCCAAAGCCTTGCATACCCACAAGCCCGGTTTAACGTGGGACACGTGGTTCTGGAGCCAGGGGTGCTAACAGAACCTAATCCTGGGCCTTCGGGCTCTGCTCTTCTATCCCTCCACTGGATTCTCCAATTCCCCTGAAGGTAGCTCTGGCTTTGTTTGTTATCTCCGTGGACACCAGTCAGGGCTCCATTTTATAAAGTCAGCATTACTTTAAAGACAGTGGTCAAGTGATCCTTTTGTTGCAATTTATTGAGCCTCCTTATGTCCTGTCATGGTTTGGAGGTGTCCCCTGAGCAGGGGTGTTCCCAGGTGAAATGACTGGACTGTGAGAGCCGTGACCGGCCTGGTCCATCTGGTTGGAATGCACTGACCGAGGGTGTCCGTGGCGA
Organism: Geosciurus inauris; assembly: GCA_004024805.1. Lineage (NCBI taxonomy): Eukaryota > Metazoa > Chordata > Mammalia > Rodentia > Sciuridae > Geosciurus > Geosciurus inauris. The sequence continues at coordinate 70,262 of PVHX01003546.1, forward strand.
GAGGATGTGGCTGGAGGAGGCGGGTCACTGGGCACACCTTCCCTGCGACCTCCCTCTGCCACCCCCTCTCCATGACGCGCTGCCTCTCCTTGGGCCACCTGTGGACAGAGGCCTCTGAACCATGAGCTCCAAATGCCTTCCCTGCTCCAAGCTGCTCTCGTCAGGCGTCTGGTCGCAGCAACGCAGCGGCTGACCAGCACACAGCCCGTCACTCCCCACTGTGCCAGTTAGCCAGGCTTTTCAAGAGTGGTGTTCCGAGCACTGCCATGGGCTTTACCAGTCGGAAGGACACCGGTGCCGCTCCGCTGCTGGCGCGTGGGGCTGTCCGCAGAGCCCTTGGGGCTTCGGGCCTCCCGCAGGGCTGACCGGCTGCCTTGGCTTCGGGCTGGCCAGCCACAGCTATTTCCATGGTGAACCGAGCCAGGGGAGCTGAATCTGACTAGTGTATCTACTTTCTCCTAAATTTACTGTTCTGAGCTTTTCCCTAGTGAGATCTTACTTTTTAAAGCTTTTATTAGGCGGAGGTGTCCAGCGGGGTCCTGTGTGGGCCTCCGCCTCCCCAGTGGAATCACAGGCTCTCCAGGCAGCGACAGCAGCACGGCGCGCGCACTGGCAGCCTTTCAGGGTCGTGTGGAGGTGTGCAGCCTGACCCGCTCATCTCCACCCACCCCAACCTGCGTCCCCTGTGGCCAAACCTCCAGCCCCACCCTCCCAGCCCCAGCCCCAGCCCCGGGGGACCTGCTGCCCCTCACTAACTCCACCTGTTCATTTCCAGAGTGCTGCATTGATGGGGTCACACGCGACTCTCCAATCGAGAGCGGCTCTTTGCGGTCAGCACTCGCCCCTGGGGTTGCTCCCTGAGCCCACCCACACCACCCCGTCTTCACATCCCTGTGGTCACGGCATTCAAACGTAACGCAGTCACGGTCCCTGGTGCTTCTCTGCCATGTTGGTTTGCTTTTCTGTTCATTTCCTGTTTCTTTTCATTCTTTTCTCGCCTCCTGGCCTTCCTGGGGGCCCCGGACTGAGGTTAGCCTAACTCCTTGTTTAGCCTGCTTGTGGCGGCCACAGTCTTCAGTGTTGCTTCCGCGGTGCTCCGTGCAGGGTGGTGTGGGAGGACCTGGGCCCGCGGGTGCCGGCCTGCGGCCTCTCTCCGCTCTCAGGCTCCTGGGTTTGCTCAGGTATCGCGTCCAGGTGTCTTTGCTCCACTCAGCCAGAGAAACACGAAGCCCATTCATCCATCCTCTCCTGAACCAGAAATCCCCGGAACTGATTTACACACAGTCTCTTCACTCGGTCAGGGTTGTTTCCGGCTGCCACTTTCCAGAATCTGGCAGTCCTCCCGGTATCTCCTGCCTCAGTTTGTGTGTGGACGAGCGTCAGATCGTCTGACCCCCCACTCCATGCGCGGCCCAGAGACCCACCCAGTGAGCCCCATCACATGCCTGCTGCGTCTGCACAGTGAGAACAGAGCCTGTCCCAGGGTCTGTCAGCACCCACGCAGCGCACAGCCTGGACCCTGGGCTCCGGGCCGGTGCCCAGGGTGTGTCCAGGCTCTCAGGTAAGCATCAGGTCTGGGGAAAGAGGAGAGTGCAAGAATTATGCTCCAAGGACCACCACTTGTGATCTGGCATCTTTAGTAAAGTGTCCCTCCTGCACCCGCAGCCCCCACTCAGCCTCTGTGCGCAGCGTGGAGGGATAGCAGTGGGGACCAGCAGGGAGTCACCAGCAGCCACAGCAGGCCCCTGCCTTTGTCTAACAGCAATGCCTGTGGGTTGTACACCCAGTTCTCCCGTAAAAAGTGGCAGATGCAAAGGAGGAGAATCTGCAGATGCTTCCCCCACCTCAGGATCCCAAGGGTGTCACCGCACTCGCCGCTCCCTCCCACCCTGAGCTTACCTACAAGGGTCTTCTCCTTGAGATGTTACAGGAACAGCAAAAGCACTGACTGGTCTCAAAGCCCGGAGTGGCACTTAGCATCTGCCCGGAGGGCTTGGTGGCTGCAGCCCTGGGCCATGTGTAGGCAAGCACAGCCCTGGCAGTGGGTCTCTGGGCGAGCAGGGAAAGCACGGGGCCTGGCCCACCTTCCACTTCTCTGGGGCTTCTCCTTCTCAAAGCCGCCTCCGCATTCTCTGCAGACCAGTGGCCCGCACCAGGCCCATCGGCTCCTTTACCTTGAGAGATTATGAGTTGGAGAAACCTTGGTCTCTGCCCCAAGATCAGATCTCGACAGCCCTGGGGCCAGGTACAGTTCCAGTGGCGCAGTGCCCTCACCCTGGGCTAGACTGTCCTCTGGCCAAAGTGGAGCAATGAGGTGGGGTGTCCTCTGCATGGAGACCACCAAGCCAAGGGTTGATTGTCTTCTGTGTCTGTGTCTTTCTCCTACCAAGATGCTTTAATTTTCTCTGGAACTTACAGCTCTTTATGCTGGAAGCAAAAGTGAACTTACTGTTTGATCTAGCACCAAATGTTAGACTTGATTCTACCTCATTGGACGTCTTACCCATTCAGGGTGCCACGTGGACAGGATGGAGAGACATTCAAAAGCAGCACCCGCTGTGTCCCTCTGCTAGCCGCTCCCACTGGGTGGGTCTCGGGGCCTCGGTCTCCTCCTGTGAGGCAGAGGCGGGAGGCCCTCTCTTCGCAGGGTCGTTAGGTGGGTTTTGTGAGTGAAAAGCACAAAGTGCTCAGTACACTTGGGGCGATGGAGGGTTCACGTCATGCTGGCCACTCTCTGTGGCGGCTGCTGAGGGATAGGCCCTGAGAGGCTGCGTGAGTGACTGTTCTCTGCCTCCCCTGGCCCTCGCCGTGCCTCCCCTGGACTGTGCGGTTGCAGTCACGTCTGTAGACCTCTCTGGGTGGAGGAGAGCACAGTTCTCCTCTGGGACCTGGTGCGCCCTGGTGACCCTGAGGCAGGTGCACCCCCGAGGGCGCTTTGCCCTGCGGATTGCACACCCCGCTTTTCGGGTCTGCCCATCTTACACACCTGGAGGGATTGGCTGGCTTTGCTGTTGTATCCAAAGGCGCCACAGCTGTGTAAGGAACGTTTCACAGCACCCCGTGATGGGTCTTTCCACACTGGCCAGCATCCTGGTGACCATGGAGCCTGACCACTGGCCATCTCCCAGTCTCTTTGCACCCTGAGTTCTTAAGGCTCCAAGGGACCTTGCACAATTCCTTTGGCCCTCCAGGATCATCTGTGGGCGCCTCCCTCATGCCTTCTACAATGTGGGAGGTAGGCTGGCCAGTGGTTCCTGCAGGTGGCGAGAGGTCCGGGCTGTGTGCACCCTGGACCTGAAGGTGGTGAAGTCGCCCTGGGTCTTCCGTGCTGCTGGCCTGTGTGGGCTCGCTCCCTGGCCCCAGGCCCTCCTCAGCCTCGCAGGGCCTGTCCTCCTTGAGGCAGGCATCCCTCAGCCTCGTCTTTAGAGGGTGCGGAGGGGCATGTTCTTTTCACTTAGCTTGTTTTCACTGGCGCACTGTGATCATGCACAACAGTGGGGTCCTCTGTGTCACACAGGCAGGTGCACATGGGCCAGCTGGCTCGGGGTCCTGCCCTCGCCCTCCCCCCTGCACCAGCTCCTGCTGTGTTGCCCTGGTTTTAATCAGTGCGTGAGCCTCACATGGTGAGCAGGACTCGTGGTGGTGTGCTTGCACGTCCGCGCGCAAAACTCGACAGATTCCCTCCCTCCCTCTTGACCCGGGCATAGTTCTCAGGCCCTGGCATCCCTGAAAAAGTCTGCATTTTCCTTTGCATTTGTGGCTTAGTGGGGCATAAAATTATATGTTGAATAACATTTTCCATTCATAATTTCTCTAGTTTTTATTTTTGACTTTTTGTATTTCTGAGGGAAATTTCCAGGGAGTCTGACAGCAAAGCCATCAAAACCTGATCCAGCTGCATGTGCTGCTCCCCCTCTGGCCGTCTCTTGGGGCATAGATGGCTGACCCCTGTTTACATCGGACGTGAGGGGCGCTGCTTGCTGACTCCTGGACCACCAGCTGCCCGTGCCTTGTTTTGGTTTGTTCCCTGCTGGGCTAGAAGCTCTGAGCACACACACCAGAGTAGCACAAGGCCTGCAAACACCCTGGGCCAGCCACCCCGCCACCTGCGAGCACTCCAGCCTCAGCCTAGACTCCGCAGGCAGAGACACCACGTCTTCGGACTTCACGGCCCTCTGTGCCCTCTGTGTGTGGCTGCGCTGTTGCCTCTGTTCCTGAGCCCAGGAGTTGGGTCCCCTGCTGGATCTGGTGCCTGAAGGTCAGGCCGCCACACCTGCCCGTGGTCATCGCCCTTCCTCCTGGTGCTCAGCAGGCTGTCACACTTGGCGTCCTGTCTCTCGTCCTGTCTCTCGTGCTCCTGAGGATTCCCCTGAGCTGCCCTCCCACCTTTTATGGAAATGTTATTTGGGCTCCACCTCCACAATCCCCAGGAGCTGTGATTTATTCTCTGTGTGCACACCCTGTTCTTATTTTATGAAAGCAAAATTTGTTCGTCTCTGTTAGGGTATGAACACAGATGATTTTTAAAGTGTTTTTCTGCTCCTCTTATATTTTCTAAGTTAGCTTTTATCTTTATTTTTGTTTTTTTCACCAAACTAGTGGGGATGCTTGATGGTCCTCCTGTGGGTAAGTGGGGAACTGAGCCCAGGCCGGCCGCGTGCACGGGGAACTGCGGGCTGTGCACACTGCCCTGGTCCCTGCGGGCACAGTCGCCTCTCCTAGTTTTTCACTGTCCTTGAGTGAGAGGAGTGGGGAGACTTTTCAGTGCCCCTCCTGGAGCCCACTCCCCATGCCAACTTTGATGGCACCTGGTCCCCACATCCAGAGCACATCCTGTCACTTTCTCCTCTGAATAGACCATCAGTCCCTGCAAGATGGAGAAGCAAGAGCTGATGTCCCTTGACCTGCCGCTGGGGTGCAGGAAGGGGCTCTTCTCGGGGGTCTCTTCCAGTCTGTGCCTGCTGCAGACCCTCTTCTGAGCCCTCCGGCCTCACCTTCCATTTACCCTTGGAATTCCTCCCCAGCTGCTGACTCTCTCCCTCCCTGTGATTTGAACCTTTACAATTATCTTCCAGAGTGCTGGGTAAACGAGAAGGCAGAACCATTCACCATACTAAATAAAACCCACGTTGGCTTCCTAAAGTTCTTTTTCCTTATTTTTCTGGTCTCCCCTTTTTCTCCCTTTAAACTCTGCTCCTGGTCATGTTGTCCCTGACTGCTTTACACCTTGTGCCTTAAGTGGTTTGGTTTTGAACCTCCCACTACGTCCTCCTGTGAGGACCTGATGAGTAATGGCCCTTGTCCCACTGGGCTCCTCCAACACCGCAGAAAAGGAACTTCTCCCAGGGTAGGCCAGAAAGCCGTGGGTGGTCTGTTGTCATAGAGCTGTCCCTCCAGAATGTGATGGAGTCCAGTGGCCATCCTGACCAGAGGTAGCAGAGAGCAGTGCCATACTGGTCAAAAATGGCCCCCTGGGCCTCCTCTCACAGAGTTCTATGGACAGACTCCACCAGGTGGGCTGGGCCTCCCGCTCTCTGGACTCCAGGTGTCCTGAGGGATCTTATCAGTGGATGGTGGTCATTCTCCACACAGGCAGGTGTGTCCTGCCATGATGATGTGATGTGAGACTGCGTGGGATTTTCCACCCCGAGAGGGAAAAACTGAATCCCACTCATGTGAAGGAACTTTCTGGCCATGGAAACATTCAGGTCTGATCTTTTCAGAAAGCTACTTGGAGGGAGGAGGAGCCGGGGGTGGAGAAAGGAGGACTTCACTACCAGAAGTGGAGTTTTTGTGCAAAGTTTTAATTTTCTCCCCCTGGGAACAGGAAGAAGGCTGATAGAACGTCCCCTCTGCCTGGCAAGCCCTCCCACGCACTCGGAGGGGTGGCGCTAAGCAGCCCACACAGTGCACGCCGCCCGCCCTGGCTGGCTCCTGGTCTGCAGCAACTGTGTCCCTCTCCTGCTTTCTGTGACCGAGCAGCCGCAGCCGGCAAGTGCCAACAAAGGCTACAGAACAATCGAGCCCAGACCACATGTGGTCAGCGCACGGCCCAGCCTAACGTGCTGGCGGCCCGTGGCCACCACCTGTAGGCCAAAAGTGCTCCTGATGCTGCCAGGTCCGGAGGAGAGCGGGGCTTTGATCTTCTGGAACCAGAAGTTCAACGTCACTTCCGCTGCTGAAGTTTGGAGCCGGTTTGAGACCTGTTTGAAAGAACCACTGCAGGTGTTCCTGCACAGGGTTGTTCATCCACCCTCCCATTTCATTTCCTTGGCGCTCTCAGTCACCGCACGGCTGGAATACCATTTGCATGATTAAAGACCCAAGAATGGAGTGTTCTCAGGCCGGCCGGGGAGAAGAGGAAAGGAGAGAGGGAAGAGCAGGACAGCCGTTCCTGTCCATTGTCAGGGAGCTCGGAATGGCCTCTGTCCTTCTGGACGGAGGACAGACTCTGCAGAAGAAGCCAGTCTCCACCTCCTGGTGGTCATGGAGTGCTTGGCACTACAGAAAACGGTCCCTGTTGAAGTCCCTTACAAGGGACAATTCAAAAAAGTAGCCCTAAAATTATTCAGTAGCCAAGAAGTTCCCCTGTGGAGAGGGCCTGGCAGGACACACTCCCTCTTAATTATCCCACTTTATGCCCAGTGCATGGCCGGCTGCTTCTCAGAATGGATCACAAGCAGCAGAGGAGACAGGAGCAGCGGGCTTGCCCAGGGGACTCGGAGGGTCTACAGCAGCAGCGGCAGGAGAGCACAGTGAGGGGACTCTGGGTGCTGTCACAGCTAGGAGTTTTCCCTGCACATCTGGGGAGAGCTCACTACTGGAATAAAAGGGAGGTCGTTCTAATATCCAAATGTTTTTCTTTTCTTTTTAAAAGCACAGATATTTGCATCCTGCTGATAAGCGAGCACTGGCTGCCCGGCCTATCCCACACCACACTGCGCCACCCCGCCTGCTGCCTGCTTAGACTGTCTGCCAGAGGTGACCACAGCCTGAGCCAGGTCCCTTGGGCACAGGCTGCACAGTGTGAATGGCAAAGCTCAATCTCAGGGCACAACCGGCCCACCAACCCCAGCACCTTGTGGGTGCACAGATTCAATCCCAAACATACCTCTCCCTCTCACTGTTTGCTGGAAAGGAGAAATAAGCCAGCCCTGCCTGGCGGGTTGCTCTGAGGATTAGATGAGCCAAATGTTCTATTTGTTGTTACTTAAGGGGAACCTGAACTTACACAGGCGATAATGACTGCAGCCTTCCTGTTGAGCGTGGCCAGAGAGCACAGCGTCTTTCTGCTTCCAAAAGCGGACTCCACTCCATGGCCCCGGGCTGTGGCAGAAACAGAGGGTGGGCGCCTTTGCTTTGCTACCTGGTGTGGGTAACAGTGCTTGTGCTCAAGTGATCTGGGCTGGAACTATGGGCAGGGGTCTTGCAAAGGCACGTGTATGAACAGAGCGATTGGGTCTTCAAAGCCCTTGGTACCTTCAACAACCCAATGCTATTTCTGTTGAGGCTGAAATTCTTTTCCTTTTACAGAAGTTTGAGGCCCCAGATGACATCACAAAGTTATAAAGTAGATCTAGTGGTGAGTACATTCCAGTGTTCTCCATTAATTGGGTAGTTGCAAACAGCCAACAGCCACGTCTCCTTGCAGACAGGAGCTCGTGGGAGGGCAGGAAGAGCAGAGGGCTGCCAGAGGAAGGACCAGGGAGCCCTCCACTCATGGGAGGGGCAGGGGAGCCTGTCCTGCCCACTCAAGCACTCTCGGCTCTTTCACCAGCATCGCCCCGCCACGGATCTGTCCACGCACTACTGGGGAACATGAGAACACATGGCTTAGTTCATGGGCAATCGAGAGGACTGAGAAGGAAAGGGAAGCCTCTGGGGGCCATGTGCAGACTCAGTCGTTACCCAGGGGCACTACCTCTGAGCCAGGCACTTGGCTTCATGACATCTCAGCCTTGTACCCTCAGTGGCTACTGCCCTCCATGTCACAGAGAGCAGCATGGAGAGTGACTGGCCAACGCGTGGTCTAGTGTGTCTCCCCAAGTCCACAGAAGGAGATCCTCAGGCTCGAGTGGAGGTCTCGTGGGGAGGGGGCTTCAGGAGGGCTCCACCTTATGAATGAGATCAGCACTCTCATGAAAGAGGCCCAGGAGTGACTGTTCACCTCTGCTTGTGACGAGGCAGGGGAGGCGCCGTCTGTGAAGCAGGACATGGGCCTCCATCAACACAGAGCTGCCTTGATCTTGGGCTTCTGCTCCAGACCTGGGAGAAACAAAGCCCTATTGTTTTGTAGACGCCCTCATTGGTGGCACTTTTATGGCAGCGGCCCACATGGACTGGGACACATGGCCAGTGGATCCCAGGAGGCTGGCCCTCTGGCCACCACCTGCTTCCTTGCTGGGGCACCTGCCTCCACTGCATCTGCCAGGCTGCCCTCCCCCTCCCACTCCGACATCCACAAGCTCCAAGCACCTCCAGGAGATCTGCAGGGAGGGACCTGAGAGGACCCAGTCACGCTGTTTAGGACAATTAAATCCTAGACAGACAACACCGATGTGAGCAGAATGGGCAGGGACCCTGTGAGAACAGGTAGGGACCCTGTAAGTGACACAAATGCGACTCCTCACCTCTGGGCCCAGGCCTTGCTCTGCAGAGTGCAAAGTCTGGGTCCCAGGAGGGCGTTCCACCCACATACCCATTTGCTCACCAGCAGGGGTGCCCGAGTGCCTGTCAGGGCCACCACCTCCCCTCCAGGACCAGGGCCATGGCAGACACACTGAGTAAGAGGGTTATGATGTGCTGTGAAAAACGAGGTCACTCTGCTGTCACTCTGCTACTGCTGGTCCAGGTTTCATCTGGGGTCAGTCCCTGCTTTCAGCACTAGAGATAAGGCAACAAGTGAACCTCAGTGCCTCCCTCAGGGACATTGGTGCCCCAAGGCGAGCTAGCTGGTGTAGGATGTGTGCTCAGTAAGTCTGCCCATGAGCTGGGGGACTGGTGGTGACCTCTCCCTCTGGCTGCACTGACATTTACGTGAGGGTTAGTGTCTTTGACGTATGAAGTCTCCTCTGAGCCTCACTCTGCCGTTGCAGGGGCCCTGAGCCCCCTTTCCACCTTGGCCCATGATTGCGTGGCCCCAGGACCTCCCCTTGGCCTTGCTGGAGGCTGGACCCAAGCCAGGCTACTCGGAGTCTTGCTGGAGTGCCTTTAGGGATGTGGGAAGCAAGTCCTTACTCTGGTTTGCAAGCTGTAAATGTTCCAGAAGACAGATGCCCCCGCCTGTGCCCTGTGTCCCCTGCCCGGGCCCAGCCTAGGCGCCGAAACATTTCCTCTTTATGCCTAAACAACTGGAACCTGGATTTCTATCACTAGTAACTGCAAACTTCTGCTGATACCGATTGAGAGACGGAGTGCACGTCAGTGAACCCAGGGCTGTGCTTTCTCTGGCAGCCGACGGAGCTCTGAAACAGCCCTGTGCGCTCTCCAGCTGGGAGTCCGCCTGTGCACACCAGACTCGGCACCAGGGATAGTTCCAGGCTACCCTGCTGCCTTGTCAGGCTGGTGAAGTAGATGTTCCGGTGCCCTGCTGCCCGCCCTCTGCCCCTTCCTCTTTGCGAGTGGACTTTGGGTTTCACTCAGGTGCTGGGCATCCAGTAGGTGAGACAGATGCAGCTGGCCAGTCCCTGCAATTCCACCTCCTGCTTCTGATCATTTGAGACGTGGGCATCTGCACAACACTGTCCTTAACTTCTGGAATCAGGCTGCTATTACTTCAAGGAGTGACCAGAAGGCTTTGTATAATCCAAGAGTGATCAGAGAGGTTATGAGGACCAGCATGAGTTTTAGCTGCAGGTGCGGTATGGCGCTAGCTCACACAGCAGGTTCAGAGGTGAGAGGGAGGAGAGGACATGGCTGTTTTCTGCACGTCATGTCACGGGATGTCTGACGCGCTCAGGGTGGTGGAGTGTTCCCAAGAGAGCAGCCCTTTCCAAGTGTTAGGCACGTGGTTATCTGATCCGCCCAGTGACGTGTAGATCATGATCATCACTTTTCTGATACAAAAACTCAGACACATGTAGCCAACTTTGTTGGGTTCCCAGGATCACACATGCATTGTGAGCCGACGCCATCTGAACACACACGTGGGGGCTCCAGGACCACCGCTGGCAGCCCTGTGCCACACAGCATCTCGTCAAGGGCAGCAAACACAGCCGGTTTGGCTCCAGGCTCCATGGTCTTCATCGCCATCAGTAATTCTCTGGGGGTTCTTCACCAACACACCCTGTATGCAGTGCCCTTCACCTTGGTTTGTTTCACAGGACTTGGTGCATGCACACGCGCTTGTGTGTGTGTGTGTGTGTGTGTGTATGTGTGTGTGGTGCTGGGGACTGAACCCAGTGCCTCACACATGCTAGGCAAGCACTCTACCGCTGAGCCACGCCCCCAGCCCTCGATGGCTTTTTGGAACAATTGTGTGGAGAGTAGCAATGATCATTTATTGTGTGCATAACGTACTGTACTGGATCCTTCACCCGCCTCACTGAATCCTCCCAACACGACTGTGAAAGCCACTCCTCTCTCATGGGTGAAGCACCTGCAGTTAGTAAGAAAAGACTTGCCTCCAGATTGCCCTTCCACAATGGCCAAGGAGACAGAAACGCTGCATCACTCGCACCTGGGCCCTGGTTCTAATCCCTGGACCTTCATCAGACCAGGTCTCAGCGCCTCTCTGCATGCCTGGCTGGGACGGCCAGGCTCTGGCTGGCTCGGGAGCTGGAGGGCTTGAGCCCATGGAGGAGTTTAACAACCACACTCCCATCCCACTCTGCCACTCGCTCTGTGTCTTTCCAGAAGGAATGCGTCACTGGGTGACTCCATGGAAAGAATCCGCTCTGCACAGCGGCCCCAGCACCGTCTCCAGACTGAAGAAGGCGGCTGCACCAGCAGAGGGCAAGCCCGTGCACCTGGTGCACCTGGACGGAGAGAACCTTGCTTCCCCATCACCGTTTGGATCTGGAATGTCCCCCAAGGTCTCGTGTGCTCAGAGTGGGCCTGTGGGGAAGTGACCGGACCCTGAGGGCTCTGGCCTCGCCATGCACTAGTCCACTGGTAGCTGAAGGGACTGTGGAGCATGAGACCTCTTTGGTGGAAGCAGGTCCCTGGGGTGTGCCTCGGAAGGCTTTATCTTCTCTCTGCCTCATCCTGGCTCTCTCTCTGCTTCCCAGCTGCCATGAGCTGAGCAGCTCGCTTCCACCTGTCATGATGGTCCTGCCTTGGAACCAGGGGACCATGGCCTGCACCTCTGAAACCCTGAGCCAGAGTGTTTCCTCCTCTAATTTGTTCTTGTCGGGTATTTTGGTCACAGCGACAAAGAGCTGAGTAACACATCCTCTCACACTGATGTGTCCTTAGGATTATCATGGTCTTCAGTTAACAGCCTGGTGGGCCTTCTGAGCCTATGTGTGCCAAAGGGAAGTGGGGCAGGGCCACACCTGCCATGTGACCATTTCCAGAGACAACTGGGCACTCGCTGACACAGACCCCCGGTGAGGGGACACGGTGCTTCTGCTGCCATGCCCCTGACCGGTTTGCAGAACACTATTGCCTTCTTGCAGCCTGGCGTTCTGCCCTGCCCTGAGCCACATGTCCTCAGAGGCAAGGCCACTGGTGCAACAGGCCGTTCCCTCAGAGGAAAATGTCACCAGGCAACCTGGATAAACTCTCCTGGGATGGGGGCAGAACTACTGCCTCTCTGGCAGGGGCTCCGGGGCCACGCTGAGGTCTCTGCAGATGCAGGACGGAGGCAGAGAGGGTGCAGAAGGCAACAGCACACGCGGGCTGCCTCCTGGAGCCTGCCTGGCCCGCCCGGCCCTCCTCATGGGTAGCAGCCCTTCCCAACCCAGAGCTCCTCTCAGGAGCAGCATGTGCTGCCGCCACAGGAGATGCCACTAGGAATGGCCGGTAATGCACAATTACTGCTCATTTGTTGCTATGGTATTTCTGTGGCCTGTTGAGATCCACAATCGTCTCGACTGTTTGCATTACCCATTTATAGAACATTCTGTCCATCACGAAGTGCTTCAAAACCTTCTCCGTAGGACACTCCTCGTGATAGTCACAGGTTGGTAATGGCCTTGCCACTTTACAAATGACTACACCGAAGCAGGGTGTTGTTTTGGAAACTAGAATCAGGGGAGGTGGAGGGAAAGACATTTGATAATTGTTATCACCATTCTGGAGGAGAAAACTCTGCTCTAGGTGAAATCACATTTGACATAAATTGATGTCTTGATGTCAGAGGATACCACTGTGGCTTTGACATCTAGCTGGTGTCCCAGCTGGAGAACGCCATTTGGAGAACAGGTGACCATTAGAAGCCTACTCAGGCTGGAAGAGGAGATTGGCAGTAACTTCAGATCTCAAATCTTTGGTTTCCAAAGAAACCATGTAGAAAATTAGCCAATTCACAACTCAGTCTTTCATGTATCTGAACCTACATTAAGAGAATGTCTACAGATTACGAAAAATAATGGACAATAATTATTTCATGTGTATAAATAATATTAGAATGTGTGTGAGAAAAAGATAAAAATATAATATCCTTCTGTGGGTGAACAATGGTCATATGTTCATGCAAGGGAATTTTCATGACGGTGGAAGTGAATGACGCAGAGTTACGTACAGCAACCCCCAGAGAGCATCTCAAACACGAACCAAGCAAGAGTCAGGGCCTCCGTTTATATGCTGCTTACAGAACCTTCAAACACAGGCAGGACTTAGCAATGTGTGTGTAAGAGCTCACAGTCACGTGGGGAAATTGAAAAGGAAATTCAGTCCAAAGTGAATGAAGAATGATGATTTCGCAGTGTCTCTTCAGGAAAGCTTAGAATGTCCCTCAGCGACACTGGCCAGTTCTGATATCACACTGAGGGCGGGCCCAAGGCCTTGGATTCACCCCTTGCTTACATGCAAGCTCTGGTGTTTTCTTCGTTTCTGTAGCTGAGTGGTGCTCACTGGCTGTTCTTAGTGGCTCTGTTGCCCATGGAGCGCTCTCCAGAGCACTGTCTTTGATCGGATTGTTACACTTCCTTCATAGACAACAGGCTGGTTGGGCAGGAACTTGCCGTCTACAGTCTGTACTGTGGCATGAGAACAATTCCAAGCCTCAGCAACTGCAATCCAGTAATGAGCCTAAGTAAGACCAGTGGCTGAACTCTCAAGTGTATGTCTATCCAAATTTTTACAAAATGTGAACCAAGATGAAGATGATAATTTAGAATTTTTTAAAAAAATTTTTAGTTGTTGATTGACCTTTATTTACTCATATGCAGTGCTGAGGATCGAACCCAGTACCTCCCACATGCCAGGCAAGCGCTCTACCACTGAGCCACAATCCCAGCCTGCAACTTAGAAATTTTTAAGCAGAATGTGTTAGAAAAAATCATACAAAATAAATGGATAAAACGGATATCTCATGGTCCTTTACAGTCACGTGACTTCCCTGGACTACTAGAGCATGTTAGAAGGAGAGTGTCCTGTGATTTCCCTCCCCAGCCCCATGAGATGGACAGGGACTAGGGCAGAGGAGGCAAAGAGTTAAGGTTCGAGCCCCCCCCATCCCAGGAAGGGGCAGCCCTGGGCTCCCCCCACTCTGCCTGCCTCACTGACACACCCTGATCAAGTCTGGCTATCGGTTCCAATAGAACAAGCACTGAGTTGAGGCTGACAAATCGTGTTTTAGCCCTGAATCTACAACCTGCTGTCTAAACCACTTGCTGCCTAAGAACTTCATCTGTGGGACAGGTGTCACATGCCTTGGGGAGCAGGCAAGATGCCCAAGCTTGAGTCACAAGTGAACATGCAGGTTCGTCACCATGGACTGGGCTGGTCCTAGCACAGTGTCATAGCAGAGGAGGCCTGGGGCTCCTCCAGGGGTGCTCCTCAGCCCCAGCCTCCCTCACTCTTCCCTGTTACTGGGGCATCTGTTGAGTCCTGACCTTTCCATTCACACCCAGGGCTCTCGACGGTCCACCTGGACCGGCCTTGAGTGGGGACCCCAGGCAGCAGAGCTTCAAGGCCCGTGTGTAAGTGGAGGAACCAGATGGCAGGTGCTAGAGGCCACCAGGTCCTGAAAGGAGTGTTTTCATCCTGGGGTTACGTGGAACAGACTAGAATGCCTTTGTTGACCCAGGTCTAGGGGGACCCTGCAGCACGGAAGAAAGATCCAAGGACTCCCCCAGGAGCTTTGAAATGCATCCCAGCAGGGGCTGAGGGACCGCGGGTGGAACAGACCAGTTCCAAGCTCTGGCACCTCCTAAAGGTCCAGCTCTGCTGCAGTGAGCATCCGAGCATCCAGCCAGGCCCGAGGCCTCCGCAGCTGCTTCCCTCTCCTCCCGCGCCTCCCGCGGCCTCCTGAGTTTGCTTCCCCTGGTGTGCTCCAGGCCTGCTGTCTGTGGACTGCTGGCTGGGAACAGCTCCATCGCCTGCACACATGCTCCTGCTGGGGAAGGCGGCCAGGGTGCCTGGCTGGCTGCAGTCCAAGGGAGTCGTTGAAAGGGTATGAAATGGGGCAAGGGTCACAGAAAGACTGAGGACTCAGAAGGCTGCCAGGAACTCCGGAAATTCTGCAAGGTCAAGGAGCAGGAAGCAAGCAGCATGGCCCTCACTTCGCATGGAAAGTCTGGCCAGGGTTCCAGCCCTGGACAACTATACCGCCACTGTGAAGGGAGTCAAAGGATCACTGCTCCACCCATGAGTCCAAGGTCCTGTGGAAGCGTCCTCAGGCTAAGTGTCCACAGTGCCCAACTGCAGACCACCGCGGGCGGGGTGGGCTGGGGGCTCGCATTTCAGCTTTAGCAGAAGAGACTGAGCCCTGCCCGACGGGACTCTGCCACCACACTGGCTGACCAAAAAGCCCCTGAAATCTCTTCCTCCGCCTGTCAGCTGCCGTGCACACGCTTCTTTCCTGGCAGCCACGTCTACCAAAGCTACAAACGGGTTCTGTTGACTCCAGGGCCGGTTCCGGATTCAAGCAGCAGCTGTGCTCACTCCCCAAGAGGCTCAGTGGGCGCGGCTGCACCGCTCCATCCTGAGCGTCCACCGCCCCGCGCTTCACCGCTAGGAACTGACTACAGTGACCACAAATAGACCGTCTCTCCAACAGTGAGGAGAAGGGAGGAGTAAGGGAGTCGGGCGGCGGGCAGGCGCACCACACGGGGGGAAGCCGCAGGGGACGGTGCAGTCTGGATTTTGCGGCCAGGTGCGCGGCGGCCGCAGACGCTGGCAACGACCCCATCCCCCCTCGCGTCTACTTCGCTTTCAGCCACCACTTCTGGTGGTCTGAAGTCCTTATCCGCCGGGGTCCCCATTAGTAATTCTCGAGGAATCTGGAGCTTGCCAGTTCTGTGGACAACTGTATTCTTCACAAGAAATGGGTGTGTGCGTGCGTGTGTGTGCGTGCGTGTGCGTGTGCGTGTGCGCGCGCGTGTGCATGTGTGCTGGTGCGCGTGTGTGCGTGTGCGTGTGTGTGCTCGTGCGCGTGTGTGCGTGTGCGTGTGCAGATTAAGGAACTGGCTCGTGCATTTTCTGGAGGCTGGCAAGAGCAGACTCTGCAGAGTAGACTGGCAAGCTGGAGGCCGGGAGGAGCCAGTGTTGAAGCTCAAGTTTGCAGACAGCCTGCTATAGAATTCTCTCTTTATATGTGGGGCGGGGGAGAGTCATACATATACATATATGGAACTATATATAAATATTTTATATTCATATAAAATATTTATTTTATATATAATAGCTATATGCAAGGTAAATAGTTATGAATTGGTATAGATCATTTCCCAGGATAAATTTCTGCATCCAAGTTGACAAGCCATGTGTCTCTCTGAGTGTGTCCACTGGGAGATTTTTTCCTGTCCGTTGTCCTTTAGTCCTCTAGGCCCCAGCAGGGCTACAAAACTATGAAGAGCCCAGCCAGCTGTTGGCTGCATATAGGGCCAAGACATTGGTAAACTAAGTGGAAATATTCTTTCATCAGCCAGCAGGTGATGAGGAGAGAGGCCCCAGAGCCTCTGGTAGTGAGGTGAGGGCCACCACGTGGGAGACACAGGCTGCCAGAAACGTCGGTGACTTCTTCATGGGACACCCCATGCCCAGCTCAGCTCCAGCCCTGTCCTTTCATCTGCCCCATGTGGAGGGTTGCTGGCCATCCGTTTCATGACCGGGTAGATTCGTGACTCTCAGCTCCTGTGAGCCAGCTTTGACATTCGGTCCCCCCATCCATCTCCAGGAGCAAGCTAAGCAAAAATTTTTTTAAATCTTCTTATAAGTAAATATTTTTCTAGACTCCAAGCCTCTTTTGCTGATCCACGTTCTGTCTTCCCACTGGCGTACCAGACACTGTAGCTTGCAGCAAGGATGTGCAAGGCCAGCCTTGTTAGGTTGTCGTGGCCACTTGGAGGGCCACGTGCACCTCCACAGGAATTCAAAGATCAGTTTTTTAATTGTGGAAAACCTAACCAGCTAAACTTTTGATAAGCAGCATGCACAAAGCCCTAGGTTCAATTCCTATCACCAAAGGAGAAAAAAAAAAAAAAAAAAGGAAACCAGTTTGTAGGGATTGCGCTGAATCTGTAGCTTGCTGGAGAAGCACTGTTTCATTGCATTTTGACACAAAGTCTTCCAATCCATAGAGCCTGTTCATTTAGGCTTAGTTTAGTTTCCTTTAACAACATTTTGTAGTTTTATGTGTACAAGTCTTGCACTTATTTGTTTATTCCTGGAGTATTCTGTTCTTTTTGATGTGATTATAAATGGAGTCTTTCTTAATTTCATTTTCAGATTATTCATTGCTGATGTATAAAAATACAATCAATCTTTGTGTATTGATCTTATATCCTGCTCTCTTGTTGCCCTTGTTATTAGCTCTAATAGATTTTTAAATTTTTTGACAATTTATTAGGGTTTCTATGTATAAGATCATTTCATCTGCAAATAGAGTTTTTCTTCCTCCTTTCCAATCTGGATCTTTAACTGCTGTTTCTTGCCTAATTGTCCTTCCTAAAACCTTCAGTACGATGTTGAATATAAGTGACCAGAGCTCTGCGTGTGTGTGCACGTGTTGCCGGGGACGAACCGGGGGCCTCACCATGCTGGACAAGGGCTCTACCACAGCTTCACCCCACCCACCCACCATTCAGCACCCATGTCTTAGGGACCTTCCAGGATGGTCCTTTGCTAGGTGCCATATGGACTGTGGCATTTTCAGAGTTGTACTGTATGAAGTTGCCCAAGTCCTTCATCATGAATGGATGTTGACTTTATTGAGTGGCATTTTTTTGCGTCCGTTGCAATGAACGGTTCTTTCACCTTCCTTCCATTTGTGTTCAGCGTTGCATTTCTTGGTTTTCATTGCTGATCCGCCAATCTCACCTGCTCATGGTGTACAGTTCTTTCAATATGCCCTGACCTTAGTTTGCTAATTTTTTGTTGAGTACTACTGCATCTATATTCATAAGAGAGAATGGTCTGTAGTTTTCTTTTTTGAAATCATTTCACACTGGGGCAATGCTAGCCTCATGGAGTGAATTAGGAGGCGTGTGTTTTGAGAGTTTGGGAAGGATTGATGTTAGTTCTTTTTTTATCTTTATTTAATCTATTTATTTACTTAGGTACTGGGAATTGATACCAGGAGCACTGTACTACTGAGCTACATCCCCAGCCCAGACCTTCTTATTTTTTATTTTGAAATGAGGTCTCTCTAGGTTTTGGGGCACCTTGCTAAGCTGCTGGAGCCTGGCTCCAAGCTTGGAGTCAGCCTATCTCAGCCTCCTGAGTTGCAGGGATTAGAGGTGTGTGCCACCACGCCCAGCATTGGTTTTTTTTTTTTTTTTTTTTTTTTGAGTGTTCAGTTGCATTCGTCTTGAAAGCATGTAGTCCTGGGATTGTATTGGGAGGTTTTCTTTTCTTTTCTTTTTTTTCTTTTAGAGACATATTTGCAAACATTTATTAATTGTTGGTGAAAGATGCAGGGTAGATGAAGGATGGGACTTTGCAGCATTGAAGCATGTGCTAAACAGGAAACAGATTGAGGGGGACTTGTCCAGACAGACAGTATTGCGGCAAAGCAGGTAAGAGATGCCCTGGTGATACCCTGTACGTGTGTGTAAATGCAGAGAAAAAAGCCTGGAATTAAACACCTACAGCTTTGGTAGTCCCATCTAGAGCAAAGGAAAGGTAGTGCTGTTCAATGCTGAGAATATCTGACAATATTTGTTTTTGAAAATAGGCACATGGATACACAGACAAGTATAAGCATTAGGTATTTGTCTTGCTCCACAAACTCTAATATCTAACAGACTGCTGTTCACACAGCAAGAACAATGCTAATACACAGCACATAATAAGAATAAACGATGCTTAAATTTTTAATGTTGCGAATTCTTGCATTAACTTGTTAATACCCCCGATGGTCAGGAGTTCAGGAGCTCAGAGCCATGCCCGTGAGTGTAAAAGGTCACCACATTTTACTTCTCATCATGGACAGGTCACCTCCCTGAAGAGTCAGTCTTCTTCCTCAGGGTCACTGATCTCTTCATATGCCGTGAGATACTTCCTTTCCCACAACCTGTGGCTCCAGATACTCACACTCTTCTTCCTGTGTCCTGATACCTTTTCACTTCTCTTCCCAGAAGTGCTTGCTTTTCCCAGGGGGTGTAGTTGTCTCTGTGCCAACTGCCTCTGGCACTCCCTTCAGACCATTTTCTTCCCTTGCTGGCTTCTTGGGCATCTTCTAGTGTTTTCTCTGTCAAATGCCAGAAACACTCTCAGGGGATTCATCCTGACTCCAACGGTTGTGACATTCATCAGAATCACCACTCTGGGATTCTGTGATCTGTCTGTTAGGCTCGTGAAAGCAGGAAGGGTGGCTCTGAGACCTAGACTGTGGTGTGGTCTCTTTTCAAATACTCATAGGTAATTTTCTCCGAATGGCTCAGCTTTGCCTGCTCTTCCTTAGAGAACTATTTGGAAATATCCCTGCAGGCCTCAGAGACCCAGCAATGGCAAAGGCTATTGGGAGATTTCCGATGTTTGATTCACTCTCTTTACTTGGTGCAAGTCTACTCAGATTTTCAAGAACTGATTTTTTTTTAGTCAGTTTTGATACTCAATGTGTTTCTAGGAATTTGTTCATTTCATCTAGATTATTGAATATGCTGGTGTACAATTACTAATAGTATTCTCTCATGATCCTTTTTTTCCAATGAGTTTGGTAGTAATGGCCTTACTCTCACTCCTGACTTCAGTTTTTTGAGTCTCTGTTCTTTTCTTCTTGGTCAGTCTAGCAAAAGGTTCACCTTTTTTTTCCTCCAAAGAACCAACTTTTTAAAAAAATTTATTTATTCTAATTAGGTTTACATGACAGCAGAATGCATTTTGATTCATTGTACACAAATGGAGCACAACTTTTCACTTCTCTGGTTGTACACAATATAGAGTTGCATCATATGTGCAGTCATACATGAACCTAGGATATTTTAGTCTATCTCATTCCACCATCTTTCCTACCCCCATATCCCATCCCCTCCTTTCCCTCCACTTATCAGAGAGAACATTTGGCCTTTGTTTTGTTGGGATTGGCTTACTTCGCTTAGCATGATATTCTCCAACTCCATCCATTTACCTACAAATGCCATAATTTTATTCTTTTTTAATGCTGAGTAATATTCCATTGTGTATATATACCACAGTTTCTTTATCCATTCATCTATTGAAGGGCATCTAGGCTGGTTTCACAGTTTAGCTATTATGAATTGAGCTGCTATAAATATTGAAGTGGTTGCATTAGTGTAGTATGCTGTTTTTAAGTCCTTTGGGTATAGACCGAGGAGTGGGATAGCTGGGTCAAATGGTGGTTCTATTCCAGATTTTCTAAGGAATCTCCATACTGCTTTCCAGAGTGGTTGCACCAATTTTCAGACCCACCAGCAATGTATGAGCATGCCTTTTCCCCCACATCCTCGCCAACACTTATTGTTTTTTGTATTCTTGATAACTGCCCTTTTGACTGGCGTGAGATGAAATCTTAGAGTAGTTTTGATTTGCATTTCTCTAATGGCTAGAGATGTTGAACATTTTTTCATGTATTTGTTGATTGATTGTATATCTTCTTCTGTCTGTTAGCACATTTATTGATTGGGTTGTTTGTTTTTTTCGTGTTAAGTTTTTGTGTTCTTTATATATCCTGGAGATCAGTGCTCTTTGATGTGTGTGTGAAAAAAAATTTTCTCCCAGAATGTAGGCTTACTGTTCATCTCATTGATTGTTTCTTGTGCTGAGAAGAAGCTTTTTAGTTTGAATCCATCCCATTTATTGATTCTTACTTTTATCTGTTGTGCTTTAGGAGTCTTGTTAAGGAAATCGGGGCCTAATCTGACATGATGAAGACATGGGCCTACTTCTTCCTCAATTAGGCGCAGGGTCTCTGGTCTAATTTCTAGGTCCTTGATCCACTTTGAGTAGAGGAGAGATAGGGGTTTAGTTTCATTTTGCTGCATATGGATTTCCAGTTTTCCCAGTACAATTTATTGAAGAGGCTCTTTTCTCCAGTGTATGTTTTTGGCACCTTTGCTTAGTATGAGATAACTGTATTTATACGGGTTTGTCTCTGTGTCTTTTATTCTATACCATTGGTCTACATGTCTATTTTGGTGCCGATACCATGCCATCTTTGTTATTATAGCTTTGTAGTACAGTTTAAAATTTGGTATTTAATGCCTCCTGCTTCACTCTTCTTGCTAAGGATTGCTTTGGCTATTCTGGGTCTCTTATTTTTCCAAATGAATTTTATGATTGCTCTATTTCTATAAATAATGACTTTGGGATTTTAATTGGAATCACATTAAATCTGTATAGCACTTTTGGTAGTATGGCCATTTTGAAGCTCTAGATTCTACCTATCCAAGAGCATGGGAGATCTTTCCATCTTCTAAGGTCTTCTTTAATTTCTTTCTTTAGTGTCATGTAATTTTCATTGTTAAGGTCTTTCACCTCTTTTGTTAAATTGATTCCCATGTATTTTATGTTTTTTCAGGGTATTGTGAATGGGGTAGTTTTCCTAATTTCTCTTTCAGAGAATTCATCACTGATGTACAGAAATGCATTTGATTTATAGGTATTGGTTTTATATCCTTCTACTTTGATGAATTCATTTATTGATTCTAGAAGTTTTTCTGGTGGAATTTTTTGGATGCTTTAAGTAAAGAATCATGTCATCAGCAGATAATGATAGTTTAACTTCTTCTTTTCCTATATATATCCCTTTAATTTCTTTTGTCTAACTACTCTGGCCAGAGTTTCAAGGACTATGTTGAATAGAAGTGGTGAAAGAAGACATCCCTGTCTTGTTCCTGTTTTTAGAGAGAATGCTTCCAATTTTTCCCCATTGAGGATGATGTTGGCCTTCGGTTTTGCATAGATAGGTATTACGATGTTGAGGTATGTTCCTACTATCCCTAGTTTTTCTAGTGTTTTAAACATGAAGAGGTGCTGTATTTTGTCAAATGCTTTCTCAGCATCTATAGAGATAATCATATGATTCTTGGTTTTAAGTCTATTGATGTGATGAATTATGTTTATTGATTTCCACATGTTGAACCAACCTTGCATCCCTGGGATGAAACCCACTTGATTGTGGTGCACTATCTTTTTAATATGTTTTTGTATACGATTTGCCAGAATTTTATTGAGAATTTTTGTGTCAATGTTCATCAGGGATATTGATCTGAAGTTTTCTTTCTTTGATGTGTCTTTGTCTGGTTTTGGTATCAGGGTGATACTAGCCTCATAGAATGAGTGTGGAAGGGCTCCCTCCATTTCTATTTCATGGAATAATTTGAGGAGTATTGCTATTAATTCTTCTTTGAAGTTCTTGTAGAACTCAGCTCAGGGCTCTTTTTGGTAAGCTTTTGATGGCGCCTTCTATTTCCTTGCTTGAAATTGATCTGTTTAAGTTCTGTATGTCCTCCTGATTCAGTTTGGGCAGATCATATGCCTCTAGAAATTTGTCCGTGTCTTTGGGATTTTCTATTTTACTGGAGTATTGATTTTCAAAATAGTTTCTAATTATCTTCTGTATTTCAATAGTGTCTATCATGATATTTCCCTTTTCATCTCGAATTTTAGTTATTTGAGTTTTATCTCTCCTTCTTTTCATTAGGGTGGCTAAGGGTTTATCAGTTTTATTTATTTTTCAAAGAACTAGCTTTTTGTTTTGTTGATTTTTTGAATTGTTTCCTTTGTTTCAATTTTATTGATTTCAGCCTTGATTTTAATTATTTCCTGTTTTCTAGTTCTATTGGTGTTGATTTGTTCTTCTTTTTCTAGAGCTTTATGATATAATGTCATGTCATTTATTTGTTGAATTTTTATTCTTTTAATGAATGAGCTCAATACAATGAACTTTCCTCTTAACACAGCCTTCATAGTGTCCCAGAGATTTTGATATGTTGTATCAGAGTTCTTATTTACCTCTAAGAATTATTTTTATCTTCTCCCTGATGTCTTCTGTTATCCAATAGCATATTATTTAGTCTCCAGGTGATGGAGTAACTTCTATTTTTTATTTTATCATTGATTTCTAATTTCATCTCATTATGGTCTAATATAATGCAGGGTAGTATCTTTAGTTTTTGTATTTGCTAAGACTTGCTTTGTGGAATAACATATGGTCTATTTTAGAGAAGGATCTGTGTGCTACTGAGAAAAAAAGTGTATTCACTTGTTGATGGATGAAATATTCTCTATATGTCTGTTAATTCTAAATTATTGATTGTATTATTAAGTTCTATGGTTTCTTTGTTTATTTTTTGTTTGGAAGATCTGTCCAGTGGTGAGAGAGGTGTATTAAAGTCACCCAGTATTATTGTGTTGTGGTCTATTTGATTCTCGAAATTGAGAAGGGTTTGTTTGATATACATGGATACTCTATTATTCAGGGTATAAATATTTATGATTGTTATGTCTTATTGACGTATGGTTCCCTTAAGCAGTATGAAATAACCTTCTTTATACCTTCTGACTATCTTTGGTCTGAAGTTTGCTTTACCTGATATGAGGATGAAAACCCCTGCTTGTTTACACAGCCCATTTGAGTGGTACATCTTTTCCCATCCTTTCACGTTCATTTTCAATGTCTTTTTCCATGATATGAGTCTCTTGAAGGCAGCATATTGTTGGGTCTCTTTTAAAATCCAATTTGCCAGTCTGTGTCTCTTAATTGATGAGTTTAGGCCATTAATGTTCAGGGTTATTATTGAAATATGGTTTGTATTTCCATTCTTTTTGGTTTTTAACTTGACTTGATTTCTCTTTTGTTTGGCATTTCCAGTAATGTAGTCCCTCCCTTTGCCGATTTTCATTGTTGTTTTTCATTTCCTCCTCAGGGAATGTTTTGCCAAGAATGTTCTCTAGTGTAGGCTTTCTCATTGTAAATTCTTTAACTTTTGTTTATCATGGAAGATTTTTATTTCATCATCAAATCTGAAGCTTAATTTTGCTAGATATAACATTCTTGGTTGGCACCCATTTTCTTTCAGAGCTTGGTATATGTCATTCCAGGATCTCCTGGCTTTGAGTGTCTGGGTTGGGAAATC